>CAEGAF010160214.1:0-36850 GCA_903067075.1 Micropoecilia bifurca
TTTTTTTTTTTAGAAAAGTTGTTCAGGCACTGATTGGATTTTTATGGGCTATTTGGAAACTATCTGAACTGAACACAAATCCAAAGGAAGAGCAATGTTTTAATTTGGACTTTTGGGACACATCATAAGTGGAAACTAACATCTAAAAACAGCAGCTCAAATATCATATCAAGGAAGATTTTGTCTAACTTGCCCACTCTGTTCCCCACTTGGAAATTTGTCGTTCAAGTTCCCCTTAAACTTTCACTGCACCCGACCCAAAAGCCGGAGCCTCGGTTAAGGTGCTGAGGTCTAATCAGCCCCGTTTGATGTGTGCAGGCAACCGGCTTTATGCAGGAGCTGAGATCTCCTTGGATATTAAGGAAAGACGGAGCAGTGAGAAAGAGAGGAGAGATTATACCCAGGCTTTTAATAGAGGATCGCTCCATCTTGTTCTTTTTAGCTCAATCATTAGTTATTGCTTCTTCCCCAGAGGGTGATTCTCTCATTTTGTCTTTCGCTAACACCAGGGCCACCTATTGGTCTTTTGGCGAGAATTGCGCCTAGATATAAGTTGGCCAAATATGAATCCCCAGTTTTTTCTACTCAATCATCAAACCGGAGTCAGACAGTTCATGTGGGGCTGAGGAAGAAAAAAAATGGATACCAACTATAGAGAGCCATGCAAAATCATCCACACTCCTGGAACTTTCCCACTTTTTGTCATGTTTTGACTATGCACTTTAATGTATTTTATAATGACATGAAAAGTATTTGTTTCAAGCCCCAATTACTCTAATACTCCCACATAAAATAATTGTAGAGCCTGCAGAAGACTTGAGACTGGGATGCTGATTCACTTTCTTATGAAACAATGATGTCTCACCTTGTCATCAAATCGCAGCCCAGGAGCACATGTGGGGTCGGCGCTACTCTTCCTAGGATGGCTACATGGGAGGGGGGGGCATGCAAATGAACACTGATTGTACACACTTCCCTTAGTGAGAATGGAAGTGTGTGAATCACCAGGTATGCCTGCTCTTCATTTTCTTACCCTTCCTTCAACTGGTACCTGTGAAATCAGACATCCTTGTGTGTCTGTCAAAAAATAACCAACACTCTGCCACTCTCAGCTGGCTGACAGGAGAGTTCACCTTCTGACAACCAGCACTCATGCTGAGGCAATCAGAAGTTGTCAAACTTGAAGAGTGTCCTCTGCTTTGACTCAAATATGTGAAGTTTTTTATTTTTTTTGGCCGTTTACTTGTCTGACATCAGATCTTTAGCTGCAAAGCGTTGCTGTGCTAACGACCTGCTCGTCCGCGGGAATGAGGAAATATTCAGCTAATTTACCGGAGGAAAACTGACGAAACGGCGGCTCGGTTCGCACACTTTCACGACTCCCTATGATTATGCATCATTTTCAAGTATGGCGAGTGCCCGTCTCTTTAAGTATTCCCCTGCGGTTTATGAAAATGTAATTTACATATTTGTTCTTCGTATGCATATAGCCGGCTCCTTGGCACCTCTGAAGGCGAAGGCGACTGTCCTATAAAAACACCAGTGAAGAAATAATTGATTTGCATCTGTTTAGCCGGGACAGAGCCGAGCTCCTCCCTCCTGTCAGCCCCACAGGCTACGTTCCAGGATCCCAAAGGTGCCATCGCACTCGTCTGTCTTTTTTTTTTTTATTATTTTATTTTTTACAGTGGCTCTAACCCGCGGACTGGGCCTGCAATCTGTTTCTGGCCTCCATTGGATTTTATTTACAGCCCCAGCCTGGCAATAAAGGCCAAAATTTATGACTTAGTTTTTAATTAGAAATAATGTCTTGTAGAGTTTAAGTGATGGATGGTTTAATCAATATATAGACTGTGGCTGGCCTGATGATAAACGCTTCTATTGACAGTGTGCAGAGTAGCCTAACTTAACACTTTGTCTTTTAAAGAAATATGGAGTGTTTTGTTTGCTCATGGAAACTCTCCGTTGGCCTTTTCGTCCACCGCTTTACTGTCTCCCGCTGCTTTGTCAACATTTCTTCCCTTAATGGTCAATGCCAGTCCTCAAAATGAACAGAGTTCCATTGTCCAACTACTTTTAGGGCATTATTTTTCTCGTCTCGCCGAAACGCAGTTGGTTGGTCCATTTTTCTTGCTCTTAAATCCAGGTCAGAAGTTTCATTCTTGTGAGTAAAAGCTGTCAGGCAAAGAGAAGAAACAGGTTTCTTCTCTTTTCCCACGTTTGCTTGTGGTTAGGAGAAAAGAAGTGCAGGACAACTTTCAAGTGCAATAATTAAATGGGAATCAAGTCGATGGGATTTGTTTTCTGCCGCTGTGAATAATTGTGTAATATACACGAGGATGAAATTGAGACACTTGACAACTGAAGTTCAATTTGATCACTTATGAAGTGCTTACTCGATGTTTTTTTTTCTCTCCACTCACAAAGCAGTGATAAATGCTGATGTGACACAGGGACAGTGTGCAAGGACTGCTTGAAAAATATCGTTTTGGCGCTCTCCAAGTATGTGTCCACCGGGTGGACAGTCACCTATTTCGAGGGCAGTAATATATATTTTTTTTCTGGTTGTAAATTGTAGTTTCTTCCCATATTAAATATGTATAATGACACATAATGGCAATAATGTACTCCCTATTAACCTGGAAGATATCCATCTTTATACAGTTTTATGTGGGATTACCATCTAACTCAACAGGCTAGCGTTGTTGTTTAACTACTGGATGGAGTTTGACATATTTTAAAATTTTAGTATTGTTTTGAGGTTGCACACTTTACAGCTGAAGAACCAAGCTGAAAGTGCCCTTGTACTGTAGCTCAGGAAATATGTTTTTTATATATATATATATATTTCCCTCATCTCAGTGGACCACAAAAACTCCATTATATCCGGTCAGCTTGGTTTTCTACTTTTACAGAAGACTGCCAGACAACAGCAATTTTCTAGTTGGGGTTGAGCATCTGCAGAATCCTTCCTTTCCCCAGCAGCCTTCAAACTTTCCAGCTCAGGACCTGCTGCTACGAAGGCCAGGAGGGCAAACAAACAAGTACTTTCCCTCCAAAGTAGAAACCAATCATTTCCTCTTTTCTCTTTTATTTTAAATGTAAAATTCAACCAAGAAGTAGATCTCTGATTGGAAATGAGATAAATTCCAAATATTTTATTCAAGAATTGTAAGCCATTATTGCAGAAAACAAATACTTTTGAGAATTGCACCTCAACATTTTCCACTGATTTATATTTTGCCACTCTTTCACAAACTCCAAAGCTACGGGAACAAATTCTATTATTTTTATACAATAAGACTAGAGAGTTTTACAGAGTTCACGTTGTTTGACTTTTAAATAAACAATTCAGACATAAAAACAAAAAAGTGCCTCTAAAAAGTTACAAACCGTTAACCTAAGAAGTTAGGTCTGACATATGGTCAACATTACAAAGGTTAATCATTATTCCAAGAACCGGTAGCATAATGTGAAATTCATTGGTCACTGAATTATTTTTGTCCTTCTTTCACCGACACGGGTAAATGATTAGAACATATTGCTTTTTCTTTTACTCTCAAGATTGCCATGCTAAAAGGATAATCTCATTCACACATGAACACACTGAGGTAACAGCACCTTCCCTGTTAGCCAGACCACAATGCTGCTCTTTCTCATTGATTAGCGTTGCATTCACTGCCCAGGGCAGGTAGAGGCCTTAATAATGGCTTTCTGCTTCGTGCTCCTTGTCTCTGGAATAGAATAACCATGAAAGACATGGAGCCCGTGTTTTGAGTCGCTTTAGTCAATGGTTAACTGTTCTGTGGCGATTCAAAGCATCCGAACTCTGCTGTAACTGACCGCTCTGCTGTAGATCCTGACCTGGGTATGTTTTCCTCGCGCCCCACCAGTCTAATTCCTCTTCCTTTCTCCATTCCGTCGTCGTGCCGGACCGTATTAGCTTATCTGCTCCCTTTGTGTAACACAAGCTCGCTGATAAGTCGCACGTTAGGCCGGGTTACTCACGTCTGTCTTGTTCTTTCCTGGGTATCCTCTAATTCCCACCCATCAGAAAGCTATTTCCCAGACTGCAGGTGGGCCCGTGTTGCAATGTGGTCGGCAGGCTGATCTCTCGTGAGCAAACACAGACATTTAGTCACCATCGCCTCTTTTGTGTTTGACGAGGGCTTGTTATGCCCCGGTACGCATGTGAGCTGCAAGTGTACACAAGACTAATCACAGAGACGGTTGTAAAAACACTCCACAGACAGGTATGTGGCCTTAGTTGAGATTAGCAATAAAGTGAGGAATTATTTTTCCCCCTTCTTTGCTCATTGTTGACAAATGGCATCTGAAAAGCAAACATAATCCTACAAATACATTTTTAACTGCGGTTACCCTCAAGTCTGGATGTTTTCCTTCATCCTGCTCAAACGACTCACCCAACTTTGAATTTGAGTCTACCAGCACTTAATTATTGCGAATTAGCTTACGGTCGGTCATATTTGATCGGACTCACCTTTTGACACCAGTTTAAAAGACGCCCTACATTTGTTAAGTGGATTTTGGCCTGGACTTTGGATAGGCCAGCTTGACCTCCAGCCCTGTCTGAATCTTTTGTGACTTTTAGCAAGTTTTGACCGCCCCGTATCCGGCTCCACCCATCTGCCAATAAACTCCGACTAGCTTCCCTGTCACTTCTGTAGAAAATAACCTCCCAAATTACAATGTTTCTACTACCATGTTTCACAGTTTGGTTTATCACTCAGTGAAGCTTGTTGTCGTGTACAATACACTCCTCTGTCAAACTGCAAACAGGACAGTACTTGCTTGGACCAGATTTGTGTAGTTCAAAACTAGTAGTGGTCGCCTTAACAAATTCTCCTACCCGAGTTGTGGATCTCCAGAACAGACTTTCTCGGCTGCTTCTCTTTGCTTATCCTGTCAAATTAGGTGCAACACTGTCTCCGTAAGTTTGTAGTTATGCCCTACTCTTTTTAATTGTTTATTTTACAGTCTGGTAAAATGGGAAGAGAATAGCACCATTGGTAACCTGTGAGAGTAGATGGTTGAACTTCATTTTATTTGGAAATATTACTGTAAAGGGTGCTGAATATGAACGTTTGCCCACAAGATTTAGACTTCATTCATAAAAAACTGTTTTGAATACTTTCTTTTCTCTTCAGAGTTGTGCACTAATTTATTTTAGTCCATCCAGAAGCAGAAAAAGTGCAGTTAAAAACACGAGTAAGAGCAGCGCCCCGCCCCAGGCATCGGTTGGATTCTTTCTCGTTGTCAAGGTCACTTGTGGCCACGATCTCTGTCCTGAACAGTTAATTAGGAATTACAACACGACATGACCCTCAGGGCGTTGTTCCCGGTTAGAATAATGAACACCTGGAAACAGTGAGTAGCCTGTTGAATTGCGTTGGGACTTTTGAACTCTGGTGGCCTTTGAAATGGTAGTCTAAGTTTTTTCTCCTTTTTGCTATTTCAAGTTCTCCCGAAAGAGCACAATCGGTGTGTCTTGAGCCGTTTCCAGTCCTGTCTCACTGCCTGTTGTGATTAGAGATTCGAGATAATCTCGTGTGAAACACAAATCCATACTTCTCTTCGTTCTTTCAGAATCGGATGTTTCTTTATCCTTTGTTTAAATGCTTTGACGTGTCCATGCACTTGCCTCTTGGAAACCTAAGTGCAATGTTCCATTCTGTATGTTATGTGCAATAAAAAAGTTTTTTCGTTATCACCTTGTTGCACCATTCCCCTGTGAAATATAGGCAAGATGAATAAGAAAAGTAAGACTGGGAGTGATAGAAGAGTTAGGAGAAGAAGTTATTTTCTGCAGAAATACTCTGAGTTATTGATGTTTTTCGGGATCTTTTGAGGGCGCCCGGCTGTAAATTTCTAGTCATACCTGCCTCGCCTTGTTATAGCTAGTACTCTGTTTGTGTCGGTGAAACAAAGCTGTCTCAGCTCTGTTTGTGCATTCAGAGAGCAATACAGCACAGGCGGAGCGTGGGTTTTATGGTTAAAAATACACATCTTTTCTAAAAAACAAGAAAAAAGATTATACATACATGGTGTATTTAAAGAAGTAAATGTAATTTAACCTATAATTTTTAGATTGCCTTCCCGGTGCTGCTGGGTGGGCTCATGCAGGCTCGACTGTGATTTTTATTTCATTCTCCCTGTGTTTAAGACTCATATCTATTCCCGTCTGCCGTATCATAATCATTTGGCCTGATGCCTTGATTCGAATTGGTAAATTGTTGCACACAAAGCAGGCAGAGTAGGATACATCTGCTGGAAGGCCGCATTATTTTACCGACGGCTTTTTGCAGGTCACAGTGCTTTTGCGGAGGTAAGGTGGTCTCTCCCCCTTCCCTGCCTTCTCCCCCCTACGTCCGTCTGTTTTTGCTGCCAGCGAACACGCCCCAGTGCATACCGCCCCAAGACGAGTCGCAGTCTGGCAGACCTAGTGAATCATCTTCCCGTCACAGGTGGGGGAAATACAACAGAGGGATTGGCAGTCCAAAGGTGGCATCTGGCCCACGCTTGAGTGAGGCGTTTGGCTTTCTCCTGCTGGAAATGGCGATATGTCACCCACCCTGCAGAAACCCCCATTTACGTGCAAGAAAGTTCTTCAACAACTTCTGGTTTAACTCTCCTGGTTATTTGATGATGCTTTACTCTTATGGTTAGATCTTATGGTTGAAGTGCCTTGCTTACTCTATGAAGTTTTCCACATTGAGAAAATTTTGCTTATTTTTTTAGTTAAAATATCCAAATCTGAGACTGGTTGGAAAGTGTATGTAAACAGAAAATTTCAAGCTTTGGCACAGGTTTTCAGTTGGATTTCAGTCTGGACTTTGAATGGAGTATTCTAACATATCAATATGCTGATAAAAGCAATCGGCAAAACACGGATACTTCAGGAAAATGTACAATTTTGACGTTTCGTGTTCCAACTCTGAAATAAAATGAAATCCTCGATTTACTTCTGCAAGTAAAATGTCGGCGAAAAAAATAAAAGTACACAAAGTATTGTCACGACAATAACAAAACATAGAAAAACAAAACTTTCATATCCAGTTCAAAAAAGAGTAAGACAAAGCTTATTAAAACCTGCCCAATATTACGCATCACGTTATTGCCCTATATATTTACACGTCTTTATTAAAGAACTGTAAATTTGATTTATTTGTGTATATTTAGTTTAGTTATTTAGATCTAAACATATGAATGAGCTTATTGAGGGCTGCTAACGTTACCTGCTTATTTTCTAATAACAGTACATAAGAGTTTGTGCATCATATTCACATTAGAAGACTACATGTCCCATGATGCTTTGGTGTAAAAAAAAAAAAAGAACCGGGAAGAGGTGGACCTTAAGTTTGTTGTTGACAAATGGATTTTGCCTTTACAGAAAACTGGATTTATACTGAGATGACTGGATTTTCACTAATCGAGTGACTTTTAAGGGCGATTAGTTGCAGTGGACTTCATTTAGGGTTATCATGAGGATGTGTTGATCTGTGCTTGTGATTTCAGGTTGAGATTAAATTACTCATGTTCTTAGACTTTTTGACACAGTAGGGTAAACTTGATTTCCGTGGGTGATATCAGGTTACAAGAGTTTGACTAGAAATGCAGGCATTTTAGATTGTTTATGTGAAAAATAAGAAAAAAAAGGAGAAAAAATACGTATCCCTCACAAATATGCACATTTACAGTGGTGAATCACAAAATAACCTATGTAAAATTACATTCAAGCTTTTTAGGATAAGGATAACACAAACTCATGTACAAAAAAATATACTTTCTACGTCATAACTGAGCATCTGCACCTTGAGCCTATTTTCCACCCGTCCTTATTTCAGTCACATTCACGGCTAGTGCTCAAGAAGCTGTTCTATCAAAGCTGTTGTAGGAAGTGTGGTTGCGAGGGGCCGCTGATCAAAGGCAGGCTCCTCAGGGCCAACGAGGGCCCAGCTCGAGCAGCAGATGTTTCCAGTCCCTGTTAGCACCTCAGTTAGAGTCATCCTTATTTAAACGGCTCTGGCTAATGGCCCTCACCAGTGTTGGATACACCAGATCGCCTTTCATCTCTCTTTGTGTGGGGAACGTGGGACAGAATGTAAAACGCCAGGGATATCTTGTTCCTCCCTGACACCCTTATTGTGCTCCTCTGCGAATTTCTGGCATGAAAAATTCCTTTCACAGTAATTGGGTGCGAATGAAACACTTGTGCTTGGCTATTGTCTCCAGTTGTGTACAGTGTTGCATTCAGACCAGCGGTTAAAAGAGCCAACAGTGTGAGGGGAAGAAGAAGAAAAACAGGGTGTGGTGAAATTCTCAACAGCACAAAAAGAAAGTACCGGATAAAATGAAATGGGAAAAAAAACAAACCAAAAATAGGGTGTCGTACCGTAGCTCGTTAAAAATGAGGGAAACAATAAAAAAAAACTACTGGGACTATGAAGATGCTGAGGCTCTTTTCAGGAAGAGCAAACTTTTTTTTTCAGAATGTTGGGAGGAAGTGGACACATTGGCGTAAAAGAATCAGCCAAGCTATGTCCTCATTCTTCATGTGGCCTACAGAAAATTGATTGAAAGATTTGGCGGGTCTAATTGCGGTGCGCCATCTGCCCAAGTTACAGAACCTGCCAGGCATGTGACAGTTTCCAACAGGCTCACTGACGAGCAGATGTGTGCAGGACTCTCTATGCGCGAATATTTAAGCACGTCAGTCTCTCTTTACTTTGTGATCACATCTTGTTCATCGGATAAGGACTAGGCATTTGGGTTTTGAATTACAGACCCCTAACGTCTAAATGCATGCCGTGAAAGCTCTTCTTTCACATAGTGAAACTACCTGTCTGCCTGCCATTACTTTGTGGCTTTTATTAGCATTGGGCTCCGCCAGTCATGAGAAACAGGTTATTGTTTTCATCAGATGTGCTATTGATATGAGAAATGTCATCTGGTCGGAGGGAATTTTCATAAATCAATCATCTATTTTCCCTCTCGTTTGGCACAATAAAACAGATTGCCTGTTGAATTACACAAAGGCACGTCAAAAAATGCTATTCACTGGAAGTGCAGACTAATGTATTTGTTTATTTGTGGAAACGTATTTGGTTTTCAATTAGACGGCCGAGGAGGGACTTTGTCCTGAGAAAGCGCATTAGTCCTCCGAGAGATGCATTTTGTAACTCTAAAGAAATTATTCTACATTTTGGGGAAATATGCTTATTTCTTTTCTTGCTGGCATTTGCAAGAAAACTATTGACCAAAGGTGCTTTGTTTTAGGAACAATGACAGAAGGGCGTGGTGACATTTTTAGCTTGTTGTACTGTGGTATTTAGATGTAGCAGTTTTATATAAATAAAACTGCCTTCTAAAGTGTAATTTCTTTGAACAAAGCCGAAGTGATCTTTTATCTCTGTTTAGGCCCAGCTATTCAGGCATTCATTTCATTATTGCCCTATAAATAAAGGTTTTCATGAGTTTTTATTTGTCAGGTTTATCAATAAGATGTTAAAGAAATATGTTATTTTGTCAGAAGTAACCAATCAGGAAGAAGGTCTCAGCACTGTCAATCATTCTGGTGTAGGTGCTGCTCACATTCTAACCCAAACATAAGATTGCTGAAACCCTCTTCCTGGTCTTTTTTTGGGGAGGGGGTTGGGGGGGATTTGACCATGAGCAGCGTATTTGATCAGATAATAGTAGTTCTACTGGTTAAAGGCAGAGGAGCTCAGTTTTTTTTCCCCCCACAGATTATGTGACAGTTTTAAGAAGTAGTACAACCGTTTTTTTGGGGGGTTTATTTTAATGAAAGTTACCTACTGCAGCATCAACACGATGTCCCGGAAATGAGATTCTTGTTGACTCAGGTTAATGTCACTTATAGCTTAAGTAGGCTGTAGCAATTTAAATCCTAAGATCTTTCTCCAATTAGACTCTAGAGTGGATAAAACAAGGCAAAGGAAACTGCGTATCTAATGAAGCCACAGCTCACCGCCCTCTGGAACAGAAAGGGATCCGATTCACCTGGAATTAGACACCTCTGTCTTGCCAAAGGGGGACACCATGCAGATTAGCAAATAAAGTAATTGCATTTACATATCCAATCACCTACAGCTATCCTTTGTTCACACCAGTGGTGTGATTTAGCAACATCATGTCCTTGTAAATGTTACTGAAGAGGTTTTGACACCAGCGTTCTGTATCGGTTTTAAAAATAATTAAGTTTGTTCCACTTCCCTTTTTTTGTCAAAGTATTCAATAATTGTTAAACCTGAATCATATGGTCTAACAGATTTCTTTTTTTTTTTAGACTTCTGTAGTTCTGATTTAATTTAACTTTGTTGTCTTAAGAGCTATCAAGAGCACATTAATAAGTCTATGCAAGCCATGAGATGCATTACAAAGCCGTTCACTTATAAAAAGGGGTGAGAGCTAAATGTCAGATCCGTTTAAAGGAAACCGCTGAGCAGTCATCAGTTACCAAACTCCAGATGCTCGTTTGAGAGGAACAAAATGTCAACGGAGAGAGAGGACCCACGAGTTCAGTCAATTGTTGTCAAATTTGTTTCCATTTGTTCCCCACAATCTTCTCCTGTGCTTTGCTCCGGGCATAGGAGACGGGGCGCATCGGCATGTGGTTTGTATTCTGCATGCTCATATCCAAGTCCCTTTCTTAATTATTATTCAGTAGATGCACTGCTTGGCACAAGGACAAAAGTTTGCATAATTTATGCGAGGCCGTCATCAATTTTTGAAAAATGGCCCCGGCCTTTTCTTGTGCTTTTAGCTAAATAGACGCACGTCGGACTGGACATAAAACGGCCCGGAAGGGGCGGAGAGAAAACTCTTATTTATGTCTTTGTCTAAACTTTGAACTGGCGCAGACTTTAGAGAGCATATTGCGGTTGCCATGTCCAACTCACATAAAATGTGCATTTTATTCATGATCCAAAGTCTCTCTCTCTCTCTCACCACAAGGGTCTGCAGTATGTGTGGAAAAAATGCAATAAATAAATACATTCAAAGGGAGTTTTTTTATTATTATTTCTTTTCCTGAAGAAGCAAGCTTCTCAGATAAAGTATTTGGAGATAAGCTGTGTATGATAACGGATCCACAGTTTCTCTGGATGTGTCCCGGAGGGCTCTCAATTGTAGACTTAGGAGCTATTTCCAGCATATTGCTCAGAGGAGAAGATTGTCTGAAGGGGAATAAAAAAAAACTTCTTAGTTCATCTTCTATGCGGAAATGCTCCATATTCGCTTTACTGAAGAAGACAATGTAGATAAACTGCAGTTACTGTGACAATCACCCCCTCTTCTGTCCATACAATTACAATCCTTTCATTCCGCAGTAATCCTAGTTGTAAATTTTTTCACTTCGCACTGTCCAAAGGTTTGGATTTCCCTGAGCTATTGCTTGTACATCATAATCCGCCTTCCTTTGCCAGGGGATCGCGGATGTTCTTTTAGTGGATCTAGGTTTTTTTGTTTGTTTGTTTGTTTTTCTTACAAAATACAGAAAATTGGTATCTTTCCTTTTATTTCCAAAATAACAATGTTTGGTGGGCATTGTGTGGGATCTCTGAAGGAAATGGTTAGACTGAATTATAAGCCTTTTGACTTTCCGGTCTCATTTGTGGTTTTTGGAGCAGTACAGAATTCCTTACTTTAGTCTGTAAAACATTTCAATATCTGGAACTTTACATGTATATATATATAATTATTTTTTTTTGCCATCTGGTATAATTTTTAAAATCCTTTTTATAAATAATTAAAGTTTCTTCAGAATGAGACACATCCTAAGCATTTTTTTCATAAGAAAATACATCATTCAAACTTGTTCTGGCATCTATGCAGCAATCAAGAACCCAGTAATATTGAGTTAAAGAAACATTAGATTGATGATCTGCTGCATGCTGTTTCACCATTAATATTAGGGAGAGAAACGCATTAAATGGGCTGCGTTTCAAACCAGACCAAGCTCATCAGTTCATATTACTTTCCTCTACATGCAGACATGGTGTCGCCATTGGAACCTGCTGTTTGGATCTGTCCAACCAATCAATATCCCAGCAGAGAATGTTATTTGCATGACAACTGCTGCTGAGACGGCAAAAGTATAGAACTTCTTAATTACGCTGCAGCAGAGGGAAAATTCTTAGGATTCCTAAAAGAAAAGAACATAACAAAAACTAAATATGTTGTGAAATTCAGCTGATTATGTTTGGGTTTTTTTGCCTCGGTCTTTCCTTATTTCAAGAAAGACTGATTGATGTGTTCTGCCAGTATTAACAGCTCCAGAATATTATTCACCTAACTAGCTAGCCAGTGTCTTGTGTTTATCCGAGATTTGAGTTATCATTTTTATTTTTTTATATGGATCTATTTGTGACGCTCATTCCGAAAACAAACTACGTCTCGGTCCAGCAGCTCGAAGAAAGATTTAAATGGGATCCTGGAGGAGCATTGTTGTGACGACATGCCGAAAGGGGAGCAATGGAAAGGATAAGAGCTTCTTAAAGAGACCAAGGACAATAATAGACATGGCTGTGATGCAGAGTCAGATTTCTTTTAAATTTTGTATTTTTTTATTATTATTATTTATTTTTTATATCAACTGAATTCTATAAAATGCCACTATGTGGCTCAAAAATCCATAAAACTGCCTCTTTAAGCTATGAGACCAGACTAGCCCCCCCCTGTACCACAACAAATAAAGTCCTGATTTTTTTTTGTAGATCTCCTGCTTTGTTCTGTTACCACTCATGGACAAGTCAGGGTCCAGGACACTGACCCCCCCCGACTTGAACAGAGCAATCTTCCATTTTGCCCTAGAGAATCCAGGCCTCAGCTTGCAGAATATCAGTCATTTTCCTCATATTATTTGTGTTGACGTTTGTTGTTTTGTAGAAGAACCTTTGAAGAAATAATGTTGAATGTTGTGCTTTTTTTCCCCCACTAGACAAACAATAACTGGCCTCCGCTGTATGCCTCATGTTGTCAAAGCGAGAGACGAGCCGGGGTTTGTAACCTTTGCTGAGATATTTAGAAGAAAAATAAACTTTGTGAAAGCAATAGCTGGAGGGATTGTTTCTGATGAGCTTTTCTCATTTTAGCACAGACAGCTTGGGTTTATCCCTTTGTCCATCAGTTTGCAGACCGAACTGCTGAAAGTTGATATGAAGGCCATATGGCACTCTGAAGGCGCGCACTACATTAATTTAAACTGCTTCATTTTTTCCTACAAACACTGGGTCCCTTTGTATTAATAATTAATGTGTCGGAAGGCCAGCTTTCACACCACTGGATGCATATTTAAACAATTTAACACCGCTGCAATCTACACTACCTTGTTTCTTCTAATTTAGTAAGACTATCTAATTTTTTGTTTTCTCGCCGCTTGACAGTGCAACCCAGGATATGTTGCCCTATTAGAAAGTAATAACAGGTAAGTAACTGTCCATATACGTAACAGAGGGGCCCTGTGAAAAACTGCAGACTCTAAATCATTTTTTTTCAGTCATTCAGATACTGTTCAACGCGTAATTTAAATTTAAGCAGCACTTTGTTCTCCTTTTTTGTTCTTTTCCTTCCAGGAAAACATCATTTGTAACTCCGGCTCAGCGCTCAGACATCATTAGTCAATATGTTTGTCTAGAATTGATGTTTGCAGTTAGCGCTCGTTTCCTGTTATGCACAAAACTCTATGGGAGAACAGATGTACGCGCTCACACTCAATTTAAGCAAGTAACACGTGCCAGTCGTCAGTCCTTGGCTTAACTTGCAGCACTGCAGTGTTTTATGTGCAGGTCATGCTGTTGATGGGGTGCGACATCCATGGACTCCTTGTGAACTGGGACGCACAATGACTTTTGCCAAGTGTACCTTGTGTGTGCTGCGTTGTAGAAACATGGGGCTGGAAAAATAGGCAACGTGGCAACATGAGTTTCTTTCAAAGAATACTAAAGAAATAATATAATAATAAAAAGATTTTCCTGAGGAACTGATTTTCCCATGTTGCTGTTGCTAAATGTATCTAGGAATCTGTTCTTGCTCAACATTATGCCAATTATGCATGCAAATTTGGAATATGACTTACTGTTATGTTGAACATATTTTACTGAAATTATTTCTGGATAATTAACAGGGTTTAAAAAAATCTTCATATTGTTGTATTAACTGGATTTTAATTTTAGTTATCTAGTTAGTTAAATTCAGGTATAGTATTTAAAATAATGTCTTAAATGCTCTTAAATATGTGATAGTATATTTAACAGATGGAGGCATCATTGTTTTCACAGTTTTATGGTGTTTTTGATTGTTGTTTTTTTTCCCCATGTGTTTATTTTTAATAAAGCTCTACATAAGTCATATTTTTCAATAATTTTCAAAAGAAATTAAATATGCGACACGCTGCTGTTGAGCTCATATGTCATACGATTGACACATGACCTTTTGCAACGCTGCAACTTAGTCAACAGATGCTTAGCCAGCAGACCCCAACATTATTTCACATAAACAGAACCCAGAATCATTTTACCAAGATGGCTACCTCCCACCTCACTGATGTAAACCGGTGCATGGGCTGGAATTAACATCTGAAAAAAGTACAGGTGCAAACTTTAACTCCCTATTAATTTAAATGTTAAGACGGGTTGAGTCGTGCATTTCGCTGATAGTTGAAGAAAATGTCCTGATGGAGCATAAAGGAAATCCATCAAACCCACTGATTTATTTGCAGTGAGCATTAGTGCGCGGATACGAGCCCGGCTCATGGAGGGGCGCTTCGGTCTGAATAATGATTTGAAGAGCCAGACCGAACAGAAGACATTTCTCTGTGTCACTTTACTCCATACGCACCTTTTCCGCTGTGGTGACAGCTTTCTGGATGCGAGAGGTTGTCTGCGGAGAAGGTTTTGCATGCATCGCTTGTGATCCTGCCCTGCATGAAACTGTATCCCTGCCATTATTTAAATTTTGCAGGTCCTCGCACACCGGCAAGGAACGCAAGAAAATGACTGACGGAGAAGCAGGGCTGACTTGGTCTGGTTTCATACAGAGTATGTAAGGTTGAACATATGGATGTTGTTTCAGCCTAAATCAGAGTTTTAAAACCATCCAACCAGTTTGGTGCACCTGATTTACTATATAATTTTTTTTTTTTTCCCATTTGGAAGTAGTTTAATTACGGTCTCCGATCTCGTTTTCAGCATCCAATTTGTTCACCTATTGATATCGTGAAATTGCATTAGCCGTGGGAATATACGCTCACATACACACAGGCCTATGTGCTTGGACTGATGGCTGATTCAGCTTTGGGCAGCAGGCAGTGTCGGAGTCAGTCCTGCTCTTATGCAGATAAGACAGCAGCAGCGATTGGAGCAGAAATGATTGCGACTCATGCTTGTAGGCTTTCTCTTCTCTTCTCTTTGGAAAACAGTAAACAGGAACAGAGCAGCACAGGATGGCAAGATCAGTCTCCAGTAAAGCTAAGAGACTTTGATTTGTCAAAACAATGAAAGGCAGGTTTCAACATAGTATTAGAAGAGACATATTTGGGTCTATTTTTCTATTTTTTTGCTGCTGTTGTCTTGCGTTTTTGTCCTCACATGATATTGAGTAAAATCTTTGAAAATCTGAGTAAAACCTAATGGAGAAATAATTAAAAAGCCTTCACTGACTACTATGACTGTTTTGAGTTCGATGGCCCTTCACTGACTAGTCAGAATAAGGGTGAGCCACAAAAAGTCACTAAATACGGTGGCCATTCACAGAATGCTTTCTCCAAGAATAATAATGAAAAGTTGAGCAAATGGAAAAACTGTGGTAGAAACAATATCTTACCAAGCATGAGCGCAGCCTTTTTGGTTGTTAGGTTAAGCCCTTTTTTATTTTTCAAATGAAAGAAACGAATAAAGTCATTTGTGCAATTCTATTCTATAAAAAATCTGCCTCAGGGACCAACATATTTTATAATACACTAAATAAAGAAACCAAGAGAATCATCTGCTGCAGCTCAGATATCTCTATAAACTTGTAATAAAAAGTTTATAGAGATAAACTTATAGAGATAATTTTTTTTTTTAGATCTGTATGTGTGCAAAAAAATATTTTTTTATCTTTTTTTTGGTTAACCGTCAATGTTGTCCCAGTTACAATACATTGAAAGCGAACATCGAGCTTAATGACTTCCTGAAACAGCAGATTGTCAGAGGGAAGGCTGCTCGTGTTCTGACAGCCCTAAGTTAATCTGTTAATCAGATGGTTATAACTGTGCCGAGCTCTGAGGCAGTTTTCATGCAGAGATTCGTACGCAAAGCCTTTTCCAAGAGTTGTCTAACAATACCCATTCAGAAATTTGTCACCGAATCAATGTTGTGGACAAGGTGATGATTATTTTCCCACCCTTCTCAATGGCTGTTCTGAGTAACAAATATAAGACGTACCTGAAATGTTTAGCAAAAATGATGCTATTATACCGGCTCCTCTAAGACGTCAGCTGTGTATTGGACATGTGTCAATGCAGAACCGCCCCCCCCTCCTCTCCGGTCCAGACTTTCCCCCCTGAGATGAAACCAACTGGTCGATGAATTCTGTGCCAGAAATATAGAGCGGCTCAGAGACCCCTCTTTGCTTGTGGTCCAAGTCAAAAGGAAAGAGTTTGGCATGGCGCACAAGAAAAGAAATAAACTACTTTCCTTGGCTGGCTTAACGTGGAAGTTGGGCTTTCAGAGGGATTGTGCAAAGGGGTCGGATAGAGTTTCAAAGTTTGCCTTAATGGTATCCCCCTCTCAAACACAAGCTCCTGATGGGCTGTTGAGCAGGTTGAATAACATTCCAATGTCAGTTTGATACAGAAATGAAATGAGGAAAATGAAAAGAGAAAGGAAAGAAGGGTGGAAAATCCCCTTTCCAGCCGAGCTTTTGCCACCTCTCCGGAGGTGGCTGACAGCTCTCTCCCCAAGAAATGTAGTCAATATCGTTCTATTTTAAAGAGTTTTTGATCAAAGAGGATCATCGGCGGTGCAAAAAAGAGCCCGCTTTCATATTGGCGCAGGTGCCAAAATGATTTGGATGTGGTCGAACTGTTTTGACACTTACACGAGTTTAAAGGGACTGTGAAGGCAGAAGAGAATTTATGGCCTCAACTTTTTTTGCATACGCCTTCAGAGCAAAATGGCCATTTTGTCCTTTTGGCTCAAACATCAATAGATCTCTTGACTCTCAGCTGACAGTCTACCATTAACCACAAGTAGGAAATAAGAGCGATGGCACATTTTGATAAGATAGTCTGTCTGATCTTCTGATTCCTGCCCTCTTCAAAGCAGGGATGGGCTGGTTTTCTTCAGCAGAAAAGACCAGGCAGTAGCTCAGACTAGTCCCACCCCCACCTGTTGGTGTACTCTACCAGTTAGATGACTGGAAGAAAATGTATACTTATGCTGCTTTGTAATGTTAAATAAATGCATGTATTGATAATACTGTGAAAGTGGGGTGTTTTTATTCAAACTGTTACAATCTCATACACATCCTTGTCAAGCTGATCTGAATTGACTCAAATTATATTTGGTTTCAAAAATAATCCGAGAAGTTAGAAAAATGTACATAGTAGCAATCTTTTTTGTGAATTACACTTAAATAACACAATGTAAGAGGATCCATATAGCTTTGCTTGGATGGATCTACGAGGCCAGAATTGGATCATTGAGTCTGCAAATATTTTCTAAACAGAATTGAATGGGTAAGAAAAATCATCCCTTTAGCATGAATAATTCGGTACAATGTCTCATACAGACCTTATGTTTACAAGATGTCTCTTGCAGACATTGCCTGTGGCTGCACCAGCCAAGGGCAATGTCTTAGGCTGAAGTTAATACAACTTGCCCCCAAAGACTGTATCGACGCATTTAATATTGATCAGGCAAAAAGCCATGAACTGGGGAGTTAAACGTCAACAGAAGGAAGCCTCATTAACAGAATCAAGCACAAAGCTGCTGTACAACGTCGATGCATATCTGGTTGCTCAAACTCTAGAAAGTTAAAAAGTAATTACCGACTCCTTCGCTCTCGTCTTTTTCTGCGAGAAAAGGATGAATCGCGTTTGGGGCCGTGGCATAAGTAGACAAAAAACATGACACCAGGGTGCAATTAAGGCTCGGAGCTGGACCGCTAAGTCCATGGGCCTGTGCCACGTCACTTAAATCATGTTTTGTACAGACGGAGCGAGGAGGACACACAAACTTTTAGGAACCAGCTGTGTAAGTATTTGTTGAGAAATTAAACCGTGTATGTAAACACTTGATATTAGAGTGCATGGATGCAGCCTACAGACACAAAATCTTTATTTTTATACAGATATGAACAAGCTAGACCCTCACATATTTGTCTTTGTGCTTGCGCTCTCTTTTTTTTAATGCAGGGCTGAATCTGAGATAATGCAAAGAGCAGTCTTGCTGCTTTTTGGGTGGAAATGCCTAATATATATAGCGCACATCCTGTATATATAGGTTCTTAGTTGTGCCCATGGTGAATGAGTTGTAGTATGATTTATGGAGTGAATAAGTGTGTTTTATACAGGTCACAAGTTTAAACAGGTGAAACTATTACTGGTAACTACTGGAAGAAAAGACTTAAATGTTCTGCATTTTCAAGTCTTTGCCTATAGAAGGTTCTTTATCAAGACCCTTCATTGGTACAGACTTATCTGTCCAGTCGACGTATAATTGTACACTTTTTTTTGTTGAGTTGCACCAATCACAGCATTTCAAGAGCCTTAGTTTACAACCTGTTCCTGTACTTTGACATTTGCAAACTACCCTCTGACCTTAATGTGGCTGCCTCACCCCAGGAGAACTCCACTTTTAGATTTCGAGAGGTCGCACGCTGAGTCCAGCCCAAGCACATTGTAGCGTTCAGCCAAGAGGCACAGAGTAAGGTCACCCGTATGTGGGTTTCCATGTGTTCGCGCGGTTACCCGAAGAGTGTTTTGAGTGCATATAAAACACAAAGACCTCGCTCAGGTCACCGAGTATCCTCTCCACTCCGTGTGCCGGCTGCTCTCCTGAAATGACGGCTGGAGAATCCGACTACTTTACCTCCCCTCATCTTCACGCAGTGCACGGATAGAGCAAACCGTCGATGGCATCAGCAGTGCAGACTTTGTTCTCCTCTCGTTGAGCTCCCAAATCACTTCATTGAATCCCTTGTGCTTGCAGATTTGTGCCTTCACACAAAGTCTTTTAATGGCTTAATTAGAATTAGTCAGCATCTAGTGAAATTAAACTGGTACGTCCTAAATGGGTTCTTTTGTAAGTTGTGCAGCGTCTGAGTTCATGCTGCTCACTCAATTACACAAGAACTCCATTAGTTTGAGTGAGAGTTTATGCAACGCCGAGGCACTTTTTTTTTACCACAAGCAGAGTAATGTATAAAATATACGAGAGGTGGATGTAGAGTATCTGATGCGCACTGGGGTTGGGGGATAAAAAGCGTCTGAAGAGGAGGTAGAAGAAGAAATAAATTCCTTAAAATTCAATCGACATTTAGATTGAAGTCGATGTAATCCAGGAGGTGCCGCCGAGTTCCTTGAGAACAGCCGCGATGTGTTTGACATGAGAGCCGTTTGCTTGCGGCGAGAGAGGAGAGTGTTGCTCCTTTTTGTCTGGAGACATACCTGGTGAGGATGTGTGCCCAGACCAATCAGGCTTTCATCAAACTCCATTCTCTGCTAGTCTGAGTCAGACTTTCAATCCTCCACTCCCAGATAGCACCTCTCTACCCCCCCAGCCACTCCCCACCACCAAGTGCCTTGCTCTTCTTTTTATGTTCAGCTTGGGTAAGCAAAAAGCCTCCCAATTATAACACATTATGTCTCAGCATATTGTGATAAGTTGAGCTTAGAGAAGACTAAAGAGGTAGACTTCTATTTCTCTTCAAAGGATTTATTCTAGAAGAGTATGGAAATGTTTCCTGTCTGTCGGGGTTTCCTTGTTTCCTTCTTTTTTTTTTTTTTTTGAAGAGCCAGTTTTTTCAGCCATTTGCAAGTTTGTTCTTGCTGTCTAATCGATCACTCCAAAGCCAGGTCACTGGGGTCCTGACAAAAGGAGCTCTCTCGCATTTCAGGCAGCGCTTTCTGAAAGCTGCCAGAGGACACAACCCCCCCGCACTCCCCCACCCGTACCAACAAAGAAATACGCCGTTATGACCGTTGACCTTTTGTGTCACCGATGTTTGGATGTGTGTTTACCCTTAAAGATCAGGTGAACAATAAAGTCTGGTTCAGCAGGGTAATTGTCTTATTGTTGGGCAAAATGAGACAAATATGGAGAGGCAGGAATGTTTGTTTTAGGTTTTCCAGCATTCCCTAAATGTTTCACTTTTGTCAACCTGCTTTTGAATTAGTGCTTTTAAAAGTATGCCAACAATGGCCTGAAAATCCACACTTTCAAGAATAAATCCTGCAGACAATTCACTCATCATCCACTTTACTAGGTTTGCTTTGCTAGTATTTGTTTAGGCCCTCCTTTCCCTTCAGAACTGCCTCAATTTAGTTCACCAGGGTTGGAGATTAAACAAAAAGACTTTCCTTAAAGATTTCAGGTCCATGTAAAAGTCAGATTTATTTGTCGTGACAGGAACCTCTCGTTACATTTATTGAATTGAGAGCTGATGTAATGTGAACTCACTTTTATGTTAAGGAAACCAATTTGAGGTAATTGTAATAAATATTAATAATTGACGAAAACAAGATTTGTGACATGGTGCTTTAGAGGATAACAGAACATAAGTACTTTGTACTCATCAATGATTGGACATATGTTCCCTTTAAACCAGAGAGATGTTGTACATAAAATCCTAGTAGATTATAAGTTTCTGAAATACTCAAACCAGATAGTCTTGAACCAACCTACTATCAAACTCACCTCCTTCCTTGTTTTGATGACTTGGAAATCTGATTATGCCATTCATAGTAATTAGTAGAAAAACTCTTACTGAAAATTCAATTTTTGTATAATTGCCAATCTGAGTCAGAACAACAAATAATTCGAAGAGAAAGTTTGTTAAAGATCACATCACAAAGTCACAGAGTTTTTATATTCCAGGGTCAAGACAGTTTATTGCTGCATTGATTTCTACCTCACACTGTTGCATTGATATTTGCGCATAGAGGAAAGTCACTCAACTTCCACTTAATGAAAGGCAGAGCGAGTTTGCTGAAATTGTTTCTTTTTTTTCCCTTTCTTTTCAGTAAATGTTGCTTAGGTTTGCAATAAGTCTGTCTTGTTTCTTTGGAATTAAATGTTTTTTTGTGGGTTTTTTGCATTGTCATGTTTGGAAATCTCAATTTTAATGAAACAAACGTGGGCTAGGTAGACATAACAATCAATATGTACGTTTATAAAGAACTTTTTAACATCATAAATCAAGCATCAAAATCGTCATACTAAGGAGTCTTGCATCAACACGTGTTTTCAGTGTACTCTGATTTGTTACCGTTTGTGGCTAATCTTAGTGTTATTATACAGTTTGCAAATTAAAACTAATAAAAAGTCTAAAGAGTGCATTCACTTTGGTTTAGTTCTCAAATGTTGCTTTTACAGCTGTTTCTCTGCCTATATAAACAAATCCTTTCCAGAAACTGACCTCTATGTATAACTTATAAATTCAGAGGCCACATATGTAGGCATGTATATAAACACACATGCCTTCTGTTTAAACCTTTGGATCTCTCTGTTTCTGGATCTCCCCCCCCCCACCTTTTTTTTTTCTTCTCTGTCTAATTGAGTCGTGAGTGGATTCCAGGTGGAACCCATTTGAATTCCCTGTGGTCCTGACCACTGTGGTTGCCGTGACACAGTCATACCTCTCATTTCCAGACCATTTACATCATACTCTTGCCACTTATGTTACAATCATTACGCCACCTTGAAGCGCACATTGCAGTTTCTGGCCAACAGCGCCAGCGCCGCCGACACGACGAGACGGGACGGATGGGGAAGCAGAATTAACATTGAAATCAAGTCTGTATTGAGTGCGTGCAGCATGATACATAATTTAGTTGTCGAAAATGTGCATCGCATTTGCGGAGTCGGGGAGTCATGCAAGTCATGTTTTAAGATTTCATTATATTCCGTGCACTCAGCTCAGCATCAGATAATGATATTGAAATGCATGCACCAGTGGGATCCGCGTTATTGACATTGGAATTTGCCGTACCCCTGATTCGGAGGGTGAGCTGAAATTGCTGTTGTTGTCTCTGCGTGTCTGCGGATGTCTCTCTGTGTGTCGTGATTTTCGCTCCATTCTTAAATCTGGCGGGGAATGAAGTGTCTGTTGTGGAATTATGCAAATAGTTAGTTGAAACATGAAACGGGAGGAAATGGAGATCTGTAAAAAACTCAAATACAAAAAAAAAATAATAATAATAATAAATGGAGGATTTTATGAACAGATGTTCACCAGATTAGAAAAATAGGTTGGTTTGGCTTTCCCACATTGAAATGTGTGAGTTTGTGATGTATCATTTATGTTGGCAGGATGGCTCTTAGTCAAAATGCTTTGGCTCGGCGTATTGTGAATTCAGTATGTATTGTGTTCTGAGTCATTTTTTTCCCAAGCTCTCATAGGTTTACAATGTAATTTTTCAGAAACTAGATTTTATAATCTAAAATGTTACATGACCAAATGTTGGTATTTGACATAAAGCAAATTTCCCATGCCAACAAAATTGCCTGAAAGAAAGAGAGAACAAAGCAGCTGCTCAGTGAGATTTTTCTTCCAGGATCTGTGTGCCCCGATGAGGAAATCTTCATTTCGATAACTAATTATACAGGTAAATTGTTCATCTGTTTGCAGTAAAGAAGAGTAACTAAAAAGGAATGACTTGTGTTATTTTGTGAACAGCTTTCTCTATCTGGCTACAAATGTTGATTTTACTCACTTGTTGCCATGGGTGAATTTGCCTATGCCCAAAATTATTTCAGTTTCAATTCTTTCTTTTTTAAGAAATTAGTTTTTTATTTTTTTTGCTTTAGTGGCCTTTGTTTGCTAGTGAAACGACAGGAAAGCGGGTTGTGAGAGATGGGAAAGAGATGCGGCAAAGGCCAACAGGCCGAGACTCAAACCCGTGACGTCCACGACGAGGTCAGCTTTACTCCTACACCACCACTGCAACCTCAGTTTCATTTGCCTTAGAAACATTTAGATGCCGGGAATACATTTTTAGTACGTTTATAAATCTAAAATCCATAAAAGTTGGAAATGAATAAATACAGTTTTTGCTTTCTTTGACACTTTAAAAAAATCTTTTTTCAGCAATACAGTAATCCATAAACTAGTATAACACACTGCCTTTTAGCTGTCATTCAAGACCAATGCTGGAATTACTGTGATTTACTATGTTGCCACTTGTCCTTGCTACATGAATGATGGCAAACAGGTAAGGTTGTCGAAGAAAGAATCTCACCCGAGCTTCTACTTCAGTGTTTGAACTGTACCCAATAAAGTAGCAATTAATGACCATCATCTTGTCTTGCTATACTTTACATCCTCATTTATGTCTTACCACTCATTTTTGTCTTTTTTTTCCCTTTTCTGCCTCTTGCCCCATTTATCCTCTGCCCTGTCCATTTGTCTGAGATCCATTAGGGAAAGATATGTTGAGAGAGAAGGGCAGAAAGGATAGGAAGAAGGAAGATGTGGGGAAATGGATAATGGCTGAGCTTTGCATCACAATGGAGAACTATCTCAGGGCAGATTTGCTCTGCCTTAAAACGATGCATCCATCTGTATTCATTCACTCGCCCGTTTGTGTGCTTGGTTCTGTGTGCTTTAATTTGTCTCCTTTGTGGGGAATGCAACCCATCCCCATTGTGTGCATGTGCAATGTTAAATATTTGGGATGCTAATTTGCTTTATTTGCTTTGCATCTTGGTTTCTTATTGGGTGTGCAGAGTAATTCCCACTAATGAATTGTGCTTCCGTTGTCTAGAAGTTGGGAAATGTGATTTGTGTGTGTCAGGAGGGGTACACACCGCCTTTGTGTGCATTGAGGGGAGCGTGTTGGGCCCCATTATTTAACCCGAGCCATCAGTCACACTCAACAAGCCTATCATATTGGACCATTCAGAGACTGCGCAGGCAGAAGTTAGTGCTATTATCTGCCTGTCACCGGCTAGCTGTGTTGAGGTCCCTTGTGGAAAACCAATTGTATGAGTGAATGCCTTCCTGCTCTTGTTGTGAAGCTCCAGGGATGAGCATGGTGCATTAAAAAAAAAAAGCACTCTCCATCCACCTTCGGCTCTCCACATATTTCCCTCTGTATTAGAAAGGGATGATTACGGAATTAAATGTTTAATATTATGTGATTGACCACTTAATCTTTAAATGATCAGCAAGCTTTGGGAGCTCAACGATCGAGAGAAAAGATGGCCCTGGTTATAATCGTCTTGGCTCATCTCTTAAGATTTCTGTGCTGGTGCTCATCAATCTTCACGTATGCAGACTGTGTGCTCGGATTAATATTCATTTCATGAGAGACACTTCATTTGCATGAACACACTGTCTGCCTCATGAAAAATCGTCCAGCCCTTTCCTGCTGTTGTGATAAGCATCTGGACATAAACCAGCTGAATATCCGAGACGCAGCACTTAACCCGGCAACACATCTCCCTTTTCATTACACAGTGATACGTAGGAGGGCTTCAAGCAGGCGTAGCAGCGAACTTGCTGTGCTCCTAATCAGACAACACCGGAGATCAAGTTTTACTTTGTTGCAGTGGGGTTGTACAGCTTGCCTTTGTTTTCATGAAAATCCTCTTCAGGTCAGGAAGTAACAGATGGAGAAACGTCTGTGAGTGTCTTATGTGAATGTGAAAGCAGACAGGGCGGATGTAAGGAACTTCGTACATAACTTACAATTTATTTTAAATTGACAGGCACCTTTAGGATGTTTTTTTTTTAAAATCATGCATTATATTACATTTTGGAAAAAAAGGTGCCCTTTTCTATAAAATACCAGTCTGAGCAGAACGAGGAGACCAAACTGTTGAAAGCAACGGCGATTTTCAAAACGTTCAAGAAATACAAATGACAGAAGTGACAACTGGAGAAGAAATTTGCTTATGTAGTGAAAGTTTCATGTTGTAATGAAATCAGTTTAAAATGCCTATTTTAGATGTTGTATTTGATATGTAAAATTTATATTGTATGTAGTAGTGATACCAGTGTTATACAGCTGAGGATTTGTCTAAACCCCAGTGCCGCATCCAGACAAAAAAGAGCCAAATTAATATTGTATAAATTGAAATAGCACAGAAATTGCAAGCTGGAGTCTAACAAAAGTTTGGAAATGTCTTAACAAATTCACAGTATGAATATCTGCATAATTCATACATGGAATAGCTGCACTGATAACTGTATGAAACAGTTATTTATAGTCATCTTACAAATTAATTGTCCTTCAGTTTATCCTGATAATTCATTTTATTATTTTTTCATTAGCTACTACTAATGTTTCTTATTCTTTGCTACGATTAACACCTGGTCTAGTTGTCCACTATGGCTCAGCAATATATCTTCTTGTGCTGCAATGTTCGTTTTAATGCAAATGATTAAATAAGGAAATTAAACATTATTAGATATATTTCAAAAATAGGTTTTATTTCCCTTTACGTAGTCGTGAAAAAAAATTTGTGTTCAACAGTCGGAAGGAGGAACAGTGGCTCACATGTAAAACTGGTGGTTGTGTGTTCACACATGTAAAGCACATGTAAAGAAGATGCAAACTGGTGCACTGAATTTGACTCATCACTGTCTGTCAAGTACATAGATGTTTGAGAAGGAATCAAATCGTCACATAGGGTATTGTTGTGAAACAGTAAAATGGGGCTGAAATTATACAAAATGACAAAAAGAGTCGTAGAAAGTCATGCATGTTCAAAGCATCACGTTTTCTGCGTTCGTTGGAGTTGAGGCTTCTCTGATGTTTGTATTCTCTCCTGATATTTTAGATTTCTTTTTTTTTTTCCTGTTCAGGTGTTTTGTCATTGTCAGAGGAGTCACACAGCAGGTCTGATCACAAGATGACACATTTTAGTCTCACTCGGTTGGAACAGCATGAGCAAAAGTCGGGGCTGCTCGCGGTGTTTAGCCGTAAATCGGCAAATAAAAAGCGACTTTGAATGCTCCCCACACCGGATTAATATCTATGTGTGAAATGCTCAAAGCTGATAACAATTTACATATTTTTTATTTATTTATTTATTTTTATTACCATTTCTTTCTAATCTTTTATAAAACAGCTTCCTACCGCTTGACTATTTATCTCTCAGACTCATAATTTCATTGCAACAACATATTACCCCCTCATCAACCGCTGCTCTCAGTGTCTATATCATCCAGCTCCTTTAGATAAAAAGTCACTTAATTAGAACTGTCATGTTTCATCTCGGTCCCTTTGGCACATTGAGAAAATAACACAAACAACACGGCTGATTAGGAAGAAGTTTCTCTTAAGGAACATCGAGGCAGTAATGAAGTCTCCTTGATGTGGCAGAGAACAGACGCTGCAGTTTGTCGCTAGGTCTGCTAAATGTTGGCCGGCTTATCTAAGGGAGTTATCCTAAATACCCTCTCAGAACGAGTACCCTTGAAACGTCAGCACCGTAATGTATCACACGGCTCCTTCTGGAGTACAAGACAAGCTGGCAATACCAGACCACTGCTTTTTTTTAATCTTTTCCCCAGTTTAATTTATTTGTTTATTTATTTTAAGAGTTTCCAAGCTTTTTTCCTAGATGTGTATTTTATTTATTATGCGACCTTTTGGTGCTTCATTGCCGTTTGTGTTGAAGAATGGGGGTAGGGGGATAATTAACTAGTCTGATAGTTAATTATCAGAGTAGCTTTATAAGCTAATCTGATATAGCTTATTTATGAGATCATTTCTTGAGCAACACCTGCTCAGGTAGCTGCTGCCTGATCAGTTATGCTTTAAGAAAGGCCACATGCATGTTTCCACGCTTTATGCTGCCATAGAGAGACGGTTTATATCGCACCTTGTTACACTAGAAATCATAGTTAACCTGTTAATTTGTTCGTTAAAAGAAATTAAAAGGTCCCTGATTTTTGACAGTTTTTATTTAATATGGAGAGAATTACCCCCCAAAATCCAGAATAAATACATAACATAAACGGAGGTGCTCTAGCAAAAGTAAACTATGAAGAGAACAAAAACTGCAAAAGTGTGAAATGGTACAGAGGTCCATTGACTGGCACCTGTTAAAGTTTAGCTCTCATTTTTTTGAAGCCTGAAAAAAAGATTGTTCTGTAGATTAATTTTTTATTTTTAAAGAAATGTTTTTTTCTTTACTTCTGACATCTCACTGACACTAAGGAGTGTTGTCTTTAGTGCAACCTAGCAGTGTTTGTACCTGGATTGGAAAACTATTGGATCTTTCATTTTCACACCAACTGGCCATTGGCCAGGTCAAGATAAGATAAAAATCGTCCAATTCAATTTCAGTGTATCTCTTTCCACAAATTGGTTTGTCACCAAGTTGAACTTGACTTAGAACTTGGTGGAGAAATCTTTCTTTGCAAGGACAGTGGAGCAGTGATGCATTCTGAGGTTTGTTACCCGGTTTACAGACGACTCTAAGCATTGGTGTCTCGAAGCTCCTCCTACCTGGAGGGAATTTCTTTCAAACCATTGTCTAAAGACTGGCTTGGCAACTCCAGGCCCATCTGTGTGTTTTTTTTTTCTTCTTTGTAAACTCTGATTGTCTTGAACAAAGTCATGTTGGAAGATCCACTTAAAACCCATCTCCAGTCTTCTTGCATAGGGAGAGAGGGTTACATTTAAGGTTTCATCCTACATGGCCCAATGCAGTGAAGGCATTCTGAACCCTTAGCAGAAAAACAGTTATAAAATATCATGGTCCAGACTGTACTTGAAGACTGGAACATAATATTGTCATTATGTCCCTCTACGGTGATACAATAGACTTGATACAAGTTATCACAACCAAAGATTATGCTTTTTAAGCAATTGATGCCATTTATATGATGCAAACATAGGTCTTAAAATTTGGCTTTTACTATCTTAAGCAGCTCTAAGAAATCGATTATTAGAAAAGCTGTGCCTCACGGCTGAGGTAAGGAGAGTCTGTAAATGATTGACTGGTCCATATGCTATATGGACACATCACTGTGTGGGAGCCAGAATTCAGACTGGGGTTATATACTTGTTTCCCTCAGTCATTCAAATACATTTTTATTTTTATGTGAGGGATTGTGGTCGATATTTGGTTGTTCTGTCTCTATAGATTGATAATATAGCACTATTAAAAATGAAAGACTTTATGTTTTTTACAAAAAAAACAAACAGAAAAATGATCAAGTTTATGTCCACTCGCTGTTGTTGTTGTAGTTGTAGTTTTGCAAATTATCATACCATTGACATTGGATCTTCTTATTGGAATGTGTACTTTTATATGGCTATTTTTGAAGCAAGATCCCCCCCCTTCTTTGTCAAGGGACTCACAGGATCTAATTTGCTGTCAAGTCTAATTTTGCTCTTATGCAGCTGTCAAGAAATTGCTGTTTACTTGTAAGAAAATGGCTTTGGGCTGCACAGTGGCGCAGTTGGTAGAGCTGTTGCCTTGCAACAAGAAGGTTCTTTGTTCGATTCCCGGCCCCGGCCTTTCTGCATGGAGTTTGCATGTTCTCCCTGTGCATGGTGGGTTTTCTCCAGGTTCTCCGGTTTCCTCCCACAGCCCAAAAACATGACTGTTAGGTTAATTGGTCTGTCTAANGTGTGTGTGTGCATGGTTGTTTGTCCTGTGTGTCTCTGTGTTGCCCTGCGACAGACTGGCGACCTGTCCAGGGCGTAACCCGCCTCTCGCCTGGAACGTCAGCTGGAGATAGGCACCAGCAACTCCCGACCCCACTAAGGGACAAAGGGTGCAAGAAAATGGATGGATGGATGGAAAATGGCTTTGATCAAAATTTCTCTTCCCCATTGCTGTTCTTAACGCCGTGCATGTCAACTGTATATTAAATGCCGGCTTAGACCAGTAGTTGAAGGTCTAAGGCCTGTTTTTCACTCAAACATCTGTTGAGATCAAGTTGATTAAATACATCGACTTCTAAACCTCCTGATATTGTCCAAATGGTGACTTGACATAGCAAGTCCTGATTGGCTCTGCACCTGATTACTCTAATCTAGGATTGTTTTTGTTTTTTCTTCTTTTTTCTGCAATGGGATGAAGAGATGGGGAAAACATTGGCTTGCCAGAAAGGAGGACTAAATTAAGATGGATTTGAAAGTCGGATAAAAAGCAATGCTCTTCCTTAACATATTTTGTTCACATAACTTAGTGTTTGGTCACCATTCATCTGTCCCAGTCCCATGTCCCTTGACACACTTCTTAAGGTTTTGGCCTTTTTGTTCGTTAAATGCAGAATGGGTTTCCTAATGTGCTGCAGTAATGCTTTTGTGGGCCGGAATCATCTTGCTGAGATTACATGTATGCAGCAGATTATGGCTGATCGGGGATAATAGAAGAGTGTGGATGGTCTAATCATTAAGGCTGACTTAACCTTATTATAATGAAACACATTTATAGAGATTATCTCGATTCTAATCAGAATACAGGAAGCTCATCTACCTTTATACAGTGTTTTTTTTTTCTAAATATATACATCCCAGTCAGATGCAGTGTTGCATGCTTTCACACTTCACTTTTTTTAATATTAATACTTCTGAGGTGCTAATCTAACACAGTCACAAGTTAACACCATGCAAATTAGGTGCAATGTTTGCAGCTCATTTTAAGTTGAATAGCATTAGTGTATACTGACTGTTTTATCCGGTATGAGGAGTTTATTGGCGGAGCCGCCAGTTGTGAGTGTAAAACAGAGCAATCATCTGTGTGAATCACAGGGTTGGGATGAGGAGTTTTTCACTTCGTCACGAGAAGGCTCTGGCCTCCTAACCAAAGGTAACATAACAGTTTGTGGTAAGCTATGACGTTGAGACAAATAAATGTCTTGTTCTTTGCCCTCAAGCAAATTTTTATGTCAAAGATGTCCTTATTAAATACAAAATGCAATTTCATATAATTATCATTGAGAAAACGCTATCCAAATCAACTTTGTTCCATGAGAAAAAACAACCTTTTGTTGAATCTTGAAATAAGTGCTTGAAATTTATCCATCATTCCATTATTGGAGTGGGTGTTAACTTTTGAATGGTTTGGGTCATTTTACATCAGACATAAAACTAACGACATTTTAGAAAAAATACATTATGTTGACACTCAGACACAGCACTGGTAGTGTGATGGTTTGAGGCTCCTAACTTCCTCAGGACTTTGTCATTCAGTTTCAAAACATTTGAGTTGTGCAGCAGAACAACAATAATTCAAAGAGCACAAGCAACTTCACCTTTTTGTGCCTCAAAACAGACATTAAAGGGTTAAGAGTGACCTAATAAAAGTAATAGCTTAATCTGGAGTTAAATCCATTAGAGATGCTGTGGAATTACTTAAAAATAAGAAAACTGCACAGGGTTAAAAAATCCTCCTCTGTGTACTTATGAAAACAATTTTCAAAGAAAAATGGACCAAAATCCACGGTGATACAAAAAACTTGTTTCAAGTTTTGGCAACCAAAGGTTGCATAACCAGTTATTAGGATTATGGAGCAATTACTTTTTTTTGTTTTTACAATTTCTTGTCATGTAAAATAAAATTATCCTTTGCAAATTGCATTTTGTTGAATTTCCTCAGATTATCTCTGTCTGACATTCAATTTTGTTTTGTGTTTTGAAACATTCCAGTCCAGCAAAAAAATTATTGAAAAAAAAAAAAACAACCTTTTGTATGAAACTGTATGTTTAAAACAAGAGAAAAAGAAGATTATCCTTTCACCACAGTGCATGTCTGCATGATGCAGATCTATTTGCTGGAGGAAAAAAAAAAGCACAAACACGCTCCGCCCACCACTCTTCAATTGTGCCAGTGTAATTTGCACTCTGGATAAATTAGCTGCTCAGAGTAAATCTGGTCAGCTGTTGTGTTTGTTGGAATGTAAAAGTGAAGCCACGAGAGCACAGTAGTTATGCAAAAAAAACAGAAAAAGAAAAAAAAACACTCACAGGTGCAAACACTCAGACTGTGCAGTTATGGGCTAATGCCCACAGGAAAGCGAAAACATCTCTGCATCTCTCATGTCAATTACCATCAGGCCCCTGCAAGGACACACACCGGGGCCTGTGCACGCATAGACATGCACGATATGCAGAGACCGTCCTAGTTGTCCTCTTCTTCCCGTTCCCGTCTTTGTTTCTCTGTGGGAGTGATTTGTCGGTAAGGTGGGGGAGTTAACACTCCGATGAGCAAACAACAACAGACTACCCAAAAATACATCTCGCGGTTCACACCGTCTCAGCCTTTGGTTGATCACACCCGGCGTGAGCTCGGCTGACTGGAGATTGAGCAACTTGCGCTGTGCCTCTTGATGACAACTTGAAACCCACAGTGACATAAGGACTGGATGATAAAAAGCCACGGTGCATCCATCTGCTGTTATTTTTTTTTTCTTCTTCTTACCGGAAAAGACAACACGCCCATTGTTCCTATGAAACAAAGCTTGCATAAAGTGTGTCCTGAATAACTTTTTGTTTGTTTTCTTATCTTTGACAGATTTTTTTTTTTTTTTTTTTGGAAGCGGGGAACATCTGGGACCAGATAAAGAAGATATTTTGGCCTTGTGGGAGGAGTGGCGCAGTGGAGGGAGCCGTGCCATCGTGGAAGCAACCAATTGAGGCACTTGCCAGGGAAAGACTTAGCACTGAGCTCATCTGGGACTCTGAGCAGCGGGCGGTGAGAGAAGGAGGCCATGTGGACCGCACGCCTGCTAGTCCTCGCCAGCCTCTTCGCACCAGCCGCACTGGGTGAGTCTGTCTGCTTTAATCCAGCATTTGTCTTTGTGAGTGCATGTGGGCATAAAACATAGCCTTGCTTTGTGTCTCATTGGCCACGGTTTGAAGCCGTATCAGAATAATCTTTTCACTATGCAAGTGCCAAATTCTACAGCGTCTACAGAAAAAGAAAAAAAAAACTCCACTTTTTGTCTGTCTTGTTTTCACTTCTACCTCTGACTAATAAACAGTTTTTTTCTCTTTTCCCCCCCTCTCTTAACTTTCTGATGTTTTTGCATATCACTCTCATTTTCTTTCCAATTCTCTTACTTTCTTGGTGTATTATTAAATATAGAGATGCCACCTACATTCACAAAAATAGCATTACTGCTCTAACATTGTAGTGGAGCAGTTTAAAAGAAAATTACATTTTACAGAAAGAGACAAAAACTCTGGATGCTTCTTTTCATGCATTAAAACCTGACTTATTTTCAAGGGACATACATACAGTGCCATGCTAAATGTAACTGTAATGTGCTTTGTTATTAGTTTATGTCAGCGTTTGACCCCGAAGCAAGTGTTTTTTTTTCAATCTGTCCCTTTTACTTTGTTGCATCTAAAAAAAAACATCCAAATTCTTTTAGTTGTCACTTGATTAATAAATGCATAGATGTAATCACAGTCATGCAACGACGAAGCGGTGCAGAAGCTTAAGACAAGGTTAGGTTATTAAACATTAGCTTATCTCTTACAGCACTACTTAATCCATTATCTGACAGACACCAGTAGTGTGACACAACTGCATACCGACCAAAACATGGCCGTCCACCTAACCTTCCAGATCAGACGAGGAGAGCATTAATTATGGAAGCAGTCAAGAGGTTCATGGTGAAGCTGGAGAGCTAGAGATTCATAGTTGACGTCAGAGACTGCAAAAAAAAATCAAAAAATAAATGAGGTGCGGGTTCCGTTTCCAACCAGAAAACTTTAAAAATGCAAACAGAGCTACAATGAAACGGCTTGGATTAAAGTAAATTTATATGGTCAAATGACAGACATAAATCTAACTTAAAGAGTTATGGTAGTATTTAAAAAACAGATGTTTAAAGATTCTCTATTCTCTATATCTATCTGGGCTTGAGTTACTTTTTTTTTTTATTACAAAAAAGGAGAGGGAAATATTTTAGTCCCTAAATGTACAAAACTGTTAGAAACACTCTCCAAAGGACTTGAAGACAAATTGCGATTTTTGTTTAGCAGTGTTGATTACAAATGTGTGCCACACTTTTCAGATTTTTGTTTGCAATTATTTTCCTTCCACTTAGCAATCACACATGCCTTTGTTTGGTCTCTAACATAAACTCCTAATAAATTACGCTGACGTTTGTTGTTTCAATGTGACAAAAAGTGTTCGCGCGGCACTTTGTATGTTTAGAAAGATTCCACATAAGAGAAGAAGAAAAAAATCATTGTCTCTCCTTTCAAGCATAAAAATGCGAGGTTTACTTTGGAAACACTCACTTATATCGCAGCTCTGTAAACAGAGAGCACCGTAGCTGTGACCCCTTTGTTTTCAGCTTTTTTTTGCAGATTGTTAATTGAATTCATTCAATTGATCTTGATTTTTAAGAAGTCGATGATGTTGTAAGGGTTTTGGGATGTTTATGTGGCCGCAGTTTAGCCGTAGCGAGTGCCTGGGGGGCGGCAGCCTGTACAAATTGCAATTTGCACTGTCTAAAACCATTAATGGGAAATATCAAGCTAATTGAATTGTTATTTTACCACTTAAGGACGGTGGCAACTGGGTTCACCCTCCATTGATAATGATAGCAAAGGGTCTTTGGCATCACTAGTTTTTCTTTAATGCCTAATTTAAAGAAAAGAGGTCAAGTCAGCAGTTTGCCATGCGTCTCTTTAGCGACTCCTGTTGAGTAAAAATTGTCAGATTTTAATAGCAGTAGGGCAGATGACGCACTGAGGCGCTTCAGAATTCATTTGTGATAAGAAATTGCTGTTCGTAATGCTGACTTGAACTCCCTGTTCTGAATAAAGTGGGATGAACACAGAGCTGTAATCAAGCGAGAGCTCTTGATGACGTTAGCTGTTGAGAAACATCGGTGATGTGGTTTAAAAAGAAAAAAAAAAGTCAAGGCTAACCAACTTCCTCATATAACCCTGACTCCCAGAACTTTGAGTCATTCTTTGTACAGATTAGCAACTGATTAACGGCTCCATACTCCTTCTGTCAGAGTGATCGTCTCTGTAAAATCCCCATCACTATTGGAAACATCAACTCTGACAAGCCATGAATGAGACTTTAGACCATGTTAATGTTTGTTGAAAACCTTTTTGATATTTTCTTGATAGTTTCACCAGGACAAGTAACACGCTGTTGTACATTGTCACTTTAAGTGTTGTTATTAACACATTTAGACCAAAAGCTGTAGCATAATCTGCTTATGTTCAAAACAAAAGAGCACCAATTATTCGTAATTTGATTTCCATACACAGGCTTAAACACAGTATAAAATATATTGAGCACAATATTACAGCTTTTTTTTGGTCTTTCTGCTACTCAAAATTAGTCAAGCTATCAGCTCAGGTAGCCATCCCCAATCTACTGCTTAACAGGCACGACAAAACTGTGGTCTTCATCAATTCAATTGAATTCAGATTATTCACTTCTTCTGAATTCAAACTAAAAGATCGAGTTATATACATGCCTGGTTTAAAAAGCAAGTAAACCGCAACTGAACTTCCTAGAAGAGCCTCTTACCATATGAGGAAGGAGGAAGTGACTGAGCTGACTCAGAACACCTGGGACTCTCAGCCTCGGGAACATTTTAAATCAAACCCACTAGTCAACCTGGAAAACAGTAACAGAGTTAAATGTTTTTTAGTAAGTGATGCCCGGTGTCTGATGATAAGAAAGTAAAAGTTATATATTCACTAAATAGGTTGCTTAGGGTTAAGTTTTGAATTAGCTTGATGATCCTACTTGAAATTTTTAGGAATTATAAGGATTATGTATTTATTTATTTTTTGTATTTCTATTAAGTGCATGTTTGACTTAAATTGATATTTGATGCAAATGAGGAGTAACGGCAAGTTCTTGAACTTTGCATTCAAGTTTTTAATTTGTGAAAAAAAAGCCTTTATTAAAGATTAGTTATCTAAAGTAATTCAGATTAGCCATCTAAAAAGTCTTAAACGAAGACAAAGAAACGACCTGGGTTTCCAAATCAAGCAGGCCTCTTTCATGTTTTGGCATCAACCTTGTGGGTCCAGTTCACAACAAAGCTCTTTTCAAGAGCTATTCAGTTATATATCAAATTTAATCCAAATTCAATTACATAAACGAATATAGTCTGATCCAGGCCATTTCAGTGTATACATTATACTGTAGCAACAGACAAAGTCACCTGTTTGCTATTTAATAAGTTCAAAATAAACAGCCAAGCATAGAACATTGAGTTGGGAATACCTTCTGTTGGACAGAACAATAACCAATACGTAGAAATAACTCTGTCAATGACTATGTCTGGGAAAAAATGTCTAAGCACAGGGTCAGTGGGATAGGTGTTGGCAGAAAAACAGAGCTGGCACACAGTGATGACAGTTCTACCTGCAAATGATGCATAGTGTCTGGAAAAATAAATGATAGAGGAATTGTGGTCAGTTTTTCTACCCAGCACCCTGACCCTATAGGAGCATTGCAGCTTTAATGAGACAGTGATGTTGCTCTGTGGGAGAAGAGGGGAGAAAAAAGGATTTAAACGGCCTGTAACAACAGACATTGTCTGTTATATGCTTTGTATCGGTTAATTGTTCTGTCTTTAACTAGGTGGTGTTAAAAACTGTGCAGTTATGCAAATCTAAGCCAAAGTCCTTTAATTAGCTTTGTAGCTTCCTGTTCACGGCACAATTTGATGTGAAATACAAACATGAGTACAGTAACACTGATGTAACAGATTAATATTTTAATTTGTAATTTTTTGCAAAGACAATTAGATCAGGGAAAACATGGTATTTTGGCCGACGTTTCCTTTGATAAACTTTAGCTTTAATCTGTTCCGATATGACAAGACGTCGGTATAAAACTGCATTTCTCGTCCTGTTATTTTGGAATAATATGTTCCGTTGAAAATGGAGGAGTGCAGCATCCATCAACACTATCAGAGCTGAAGCTTTGAAGTCTCTCCTGATTAGAACCATGCATGTCAATGTTAAAATATTCTACACAGACAACTGATGCGAGATTATCAGTTTCAACTTATCGGAAAGTTCTTCAAGCATCTGAGGAAGGTGGCTGAAACTTACCAGCTGTGGAGAAACCACAACAGCAAGTTCACTTGATGAGGAGAATGTGTAATTTTGCACACTTTCTTCCAAACTCAAGTGGGGAAAAAAGTACTTTTGTGAATATTTCAAACTATTTAGCCAATTTTAAAGAGATATGAACTTGAAAATGCTCATGTTTCTCTAAAAAGTAAAATACCTTCATTATCCGTTTAGAAATTGACTGAAATATACAACAATCAGTAATTAGGGCTCCTGGAATATTTGACAGTTTTTTTTACTTAAGACATCAGACTGTTGCCTTTGGTTTCTTTGGATGAAGTAATACCCCTATTCTGCTCTCCTTGAGTGTTTACAACGCAATTCAGCAGTAAGCTTAACTCCACTGGAATGAACACTTGAATCGGGATACAGGTTCTTTGCTTCCGTTTTATTCCGTTGACCCAAGCACTCGTATACATGGAGTAAACTGTAATATAAATAAAATAGCTGCATTTACTATGAGTACAAAAGAATTAAGACAAAATACACATCCTTAACAAATAAGACACTGAGTAAAATCTACTCATAAATATTAAATGAAAACTTACAGACGGTGATGTCGATGGC
>CAEGAF010160216.1:0-14504 GCA_903067075.1 Micropoecilia bifurca
CATTAAACCCTAATTTAAAAAAAAAATGACATTGAACTGTTTGGAAAAAAAGTCAAGAAAGAGGCCAAATAACTTCCTGAAAATCAATTATTTGGAGAATGGTGTTAAATGCATTGCACATACTTTTTGAGATCCTCAATAAGCCCTAGGATAGAGCTACTCTGAAATAATCCCCATGTGTATTTGTGAACATAAATATGTGTGCGTACACGGGTGCAAGACTGCATTGCCTCTGATCGACACTTAATTACTCATGGCAGTAGATCATCTAATTATCCATCGGTATGTCTGTTCCTGAAGCTGTCAAGCGTAGACACCTTCACTTCCTCCTCAAACCAAGATATTAATAGAAATAGTCTGAAAGAGACTTCTAGTTGATTGTTGTGTTTGAGGAGCATCCCTGTTGTCAGAGCATGTTTTGTACTGAATCTGATGGTGAGTACCAGGGAAAATGTTTGCAAGCTGACTGCAGTGATATTTATAACATGACCTTGAATATGATGTATGATAAAATAGATAGACAGTTATGTAAATAAGAAGATTTTACTTCCAGTCAAACTGTGTTGTCGCTATAATTCCTTTCAAAGTAATGACACATTTTACAGATGAATCAAGGCTTTTATGCTTGCAAATAAAAAAAAACTAAAACGATAACCTCCAATTTTAAAGCAGAAAATATGTGGTTTGAACATTGCATAGCAACTGGAAAGGGGAAGTTGTTTCAGTACAAAGCACAAAGACCTAACAGTAAATTCCTAAAAACTCAGATTTATTAACAACTAAGATATGTGTGACAGGTTCAACGTAAAAAAAAATAAACAAACCACACTATATATATATATATATATATATATATATATATATATATATATATATATATACAGATTATATATATATATTTTTTTCACAAAAAAAAACAACAGCACACAAAATATAAAGTGTGGATTATTTTGAAAAGGTACGGAAATGTGTTTTTTTACATTTCACAGCTGTTAAAACCATTTGGTAGAATCCAGAGAGAACTCCAAGCTTTAATTATGCTGCATAACATACCTACACAAACACTATAATTAAGTGACACATACTGTGTTTGCCTCTAGCTCCTACATTTTGTTCCTTTTTTTATACTGTTATTCACATTTCATTGTGCAGCTTTGGCTTGAACTATGCTGCTGCAGCAAAACCATTTCCCATGCTGATATTAACACATTGTTTTGTGAGCAAAAACTGAGCATATTTAATATGGGTACAAAAAAAAGAGACGCATACAATAAAACAATCTATCCACTTCTTTATACTCCTTGGCCTTCAACTGAGACGTGATATTTGTTGAGACATTCATATTAAGATATGCATTTTAATATGTGCATCTTTAGATGCACATATTAATCCCAGATTCAGAACAGTTTATCGATAATAGAAAATGTTTTCTTAGGAGGCACATGTCCTGATTTTGAAACAAATGAAGGGAAAAAGAAAGAATGAGCTGTTATTTCTGCACACTTTGTGCATGAAGTCACACCAAAATCATTGATTTTTAAAACAGCTGATGTTCCTTGTCACAACAGTTCTTGCACTCTACATCCCCATCTAGAAGAGTTTATGGTGTGTAGTTTCATTGAGCAAACATCCACACATTGCATTAACCTTTTTGTGTAGTTGTGTTAGTTAGCATGTCCAGATGTATCTGATCATGCTACATGATCAGATACATCTGATCATGTATCTGATCAGATGAAAAAATGAATTTTTTTTTTTCATTTTTTCAAAAAAATGAAAAAACAGATATTAAAGAAAATGTTGTATAACCTTGTAAGTGGAGCCGGTTTTAATAAAGTTCTTCTCAAGAACGTTGTCAAGGGCAGGGTCCAACTCCTCCCCAACATCTTCAATCAGCAGGGGGCGACCAAGAGACAAACTGTCTTCAAGATGATTTTTAAAGTACTTATGGTTTAGTGATGTAATCTGAAAAGAGTAAAAAAAAATAAATAAAATAAAATAAATTGTGAGTTACACATGTCCAGACAAAAGAAAATATGGGGTGTAGCCTAAATTATTATCAAACTGGATTTTTCTAAGATTCTCATCACAAATGTAAGAAAAACCTACAAAAGTCATTACGTCTTGATTCTTTTAAAAATATCTTAAGGAAAGCTGATAGAAACACTTTTGGTTGGTTCAATGCAAGATGGTTTGAAAACTTCTGGTTAAGCTCTGCGTCTTGAAAACACTCATAATGTGCCTTCAGAATGCATTCACACTGCTCAGATATTACCTCTAACAGGTGTACGACCTTGGCTGAGCTCATAATGCCAACAGATATACTTTTTCAAATGTGCCGTCCACGCTGGATATTGGAGGGCTAAAAGTAAACAGAATATCTCAAACAGAATCTGACACAATTTCTTTTTCTAACCTGCAATGTTAGAAGAGAGCAAACTCACTATCTTAAACTCAAAGTTAAAATGCTGATATATACACATAAATGAATCCAACATTTTCAAATATCCCTTTGCCAGATAAAGATCAACTCAAAGTGGAGTAGATAAATAAGAAGATGATGGTCAACCAAACCTGCAACTCATTTCTAGCTTCTTTGTTTTTAATCCAGATCTTTCCCTGTGTCTGTGGGTCAATAAGCAGAGGGAATCGAGCAGCTTTGGTCACTATTATGCCATTTTGAATGGATAGGTCATCATTGGGCAGGCCCTGCAACAAAGAAAGGATTCATTCAGTCATTCCTCCTGCTATTTATAAGGTTTTCCACTTAAATCTTACAAAAAACAGACTATTTAGAACCTTCAAATATTTATGCAATAAATACAAACGTGTTGCTGCACAGCTACAGTTTTGTAGCTGCATCCTTAACAGAAACACAAGGAGATTTTTTTTTTGGTAAAGAAATAATCCCTAGTCTTCAACTGCTAACCATTTTGATGGTCTTTCGCCAGATCCTTGACTAACCTGCAGGTTCCACTCACTAACAGTGGGTGCATCAATAAGAAGCTCAGTCAGATTGAGGGTTTTGGCGAACGGGATGCAACGCTGCTTCAGCTCCCTCTGCCAGTCGCTCAGAAGAAAATTACGAAACTCCTGATTGAAGGGACCAGAATATGAGAGGAACGCTGTGGCCAGAAGGACATCACCTGAAAGACACCAAAGTGATGCTAGCAAATATGTTTTCAAAACCTGAAAAGCCTCAGCAAATAAAGCTGAAAAAAATTAATGGTTTTAGGTTGTTTTGTTTTTTTTTTCCAACGTCTGGCTTGAATAGAAAATTGCTACATAATTGTGATATCTCCTCCGACGCGCAAAACCCTACATGTTATAAGAAAAAAATATATTTTGTATTGCAGAAATATTGCTTCCGTAATATAAAGTGTTAAATCATACATGCAACGTAACCTACCCACAAGGCGTTTGGTTTGGGCAGCAAACTCTTTGCTCTGTTCTGTCCACCTCTCCTTCTCACCAGCGAGGCCACTGATGAGACTGGACGCTGTCTGCATCTTGCGTCTGCAACGCTCAGCATCCTCCAGCAAAGTCTGGAGGTAAATGGGCCAACAAACAAGTCAGCTTGGCTTGTTCGTGAGTCTGTCCATCTTTGTCTGTTCAGCTGTGTTTTCGTCCAACTGTTTTTTGGTTTTTTTTAGTTGGATGAACTGTATCAACCTGGACAAGGAGATTTTTCTTAGAAAAAAAAAAAAAAATTCTACCGCTAGTTGTAAATGTTGCCTGTCTGTGTATTTAGTAGAGAATCAAGCACCCAGTGCATGCTGGGTTATTTCTGGAAATAAGCAGATGATGTACAATTACGTTCAAGTTTATCTTTTTCATTTAATCTGAAAGCTTAAATAACTGTCCTATGTAAGAACAATCACATCTTAAACAGAGGCGATTTTTGAATCATTTAACAGAATTAGCTTTTCATTTGCTGCTCAAACACCCTGATGACACTGTTCTGACAGAAGCAGCAATTACACATCAATAAAGATCAGATTAGTAGCACATAAAACGAAATCGTTTCCGAGTATCTTAGTTCCTTTCACCTGCAGTTATACCCATAAATCTCACTGCTGGTCTCTAGAGAAGAACAGCTCTCCACTTTAATCACAGAATTATAAAAGAGGACTCTGGCTTTGCAGTTTTCGTAATCAGGCAATCATGATGCACACGATTTTCTGTTTACATGCTGTATTTCATCAGAGGACAGACAGTTCTGATAATATAAATACACAAACGTGGCCTTCGGGTGACTCCGACTGAGTCATTCTCCATTTCAGCTGAAGCTCATTCCATGTTTTCAAGCTGCACTTTAAAAGACCTTTTGAATAGTCTTTAACATTACAGCCAACACAAGCATAAAGACGCCATAAAATACCATATTTAAAAAGTAATTCTCAATAGTGTTCCTGTGAGCCAAGCAAAGTCTGGTTATAAATGGCATCAGGTGCCTGGTGTTGTCTTGACAACGCAGGTATACTGGATTGTCCAATTTCAAACTTTATTTTCCAAACTATGCTGAAGCAACAATGTTACACTAATCATCAAACAATCTATGAAAACTGCATTAAAAACATCGTGAATTTAATCTTATTAATCATATTATATAGCTAATGTTAGGCAGTAAATATATGCAATATGTTATTTGTATGTGAAGGATATTGGTGTCAAGAATTATCAGGAAATTGTAAAGTGAGCTAATTCAGCACATATTCAGTAGTAACATGTAATGTTGGGTTACCTTTTCAGATCATTCAAATATCCAATTGTGTTAATTTACCTATGTGAGTGATGCTGTGTTTAGTTTAATGATAATGTTTCTACCTAAGTTGGTTAGACTGAAACAAAGTTGCCTAAGCCTAAAAATAGAAAGACAACTAAAATACCATGAGTTTCTGGAAATGTGCTCTACATTTTTAATGACAATAATAGGACTTTTCAATATATTTTTTCCTTTTATAACCACTGACCTCAATTAATTTTGCACCAGCTATGAATAGATCAGAAGTCCAATATTTCACTGCAAAATTAAAAATACCCGTTTCGCAAATTAAAAATAAAGAAAAAGACTAAAAAAGGAGAAGCATATGATACATTTTATATTTATCTCCCACCTTTGTACATTCAGAGACTAAAGTTTCTCTCTGAAATATCTCAATCTCTATCTCAGGCAGGTTAGCTATAGAGTGTAAATATAAATGTTCAGGTCTTGCCACAGATTCTCAACTTGACTTGGGTCTAAGTTTTGACTCAGGCAATCACATCAATGTGGTTCAATGTGAATCCTTCCATAGTCGTTCTTGGTTTACTTTTAGGTTCGTTTTCCACCTAGAAGATTAACTTCAGCCACAAAGTCACAGCTTTTGAGTCTCTAGCGAGTTTTCTTCCAGAATTGCCCTGGATTTTGCTCTTTGTATCTTCCCATAAATCTTTTACCACTTCCCATCCAAATACCATCAAGCTGTCCTCGCCCTTGGCTGGCTAGGAGGGTGATGTATTCACAATGTGTAGTGTAAGTTTTCTGTCGTATATTTTGTTTTCTGTTCGGGTCAGAATGGTCAGTTTTGGTCTCATCTGACCACATATTTTGTGTCCATTCTACATAACTGGTGGAACATTTCAAATGGGACTTTTTATGGCTTATTTATTAGAGATTTTTTCTAATTATTTACCTTCCACTTCACAGTTGTGTGCTACTTTTAGTTGTGTTAGTTTATCAACAAAATCCAATTTTTTTTACAGAGGATAAAAAAATGAAATAAGTAGTTTTGTCACACTTTCCTATTAGCATGTTATTTGAAAATTTAGTATGAATATATTGTGTATTTAAGGAGTCGATAAAATGCTGACCTGCTTCTCCATCATGGCCTTCTCATACTCCGCCTGCACAACGTCCAGCTCTGCCTGTTTTGCATCCAGCTCAGCCTGAGCTTTTTCCAGGTCCACATTGGCTAAGGCCAAGAGATTTTCTTGCACCGCAAGATTGGCCTAATGAAAATAAGAAGGGAAAGAACTCGGTTTTACTTGCCATCCCCACAGAAAAAGTTGCCAGAGTTTATTTTTTGTTATGTGCTTACATAAAATATGATATATAAAAAAGCATAAAAGCATAATTATTTTCAATAAAGACTTCGAGTCCTCAGAGCTGAAGATTTTCAGATTCAAAAGTCCGCCAGTGTATAAGAGAGAAAAGATAAAGGAGGAAATGTGGAAGCCAAAGAAGAACTGTAAGTAAACATTAAAAGGTTGCCAGAAAAAAGACAAACACAAGAAACAAACAAAAAAGAACGATCTAAATAGAGACAAAAGCAATAATAAATAAATAAAAAATGAAGTAACGCTGGTGCAATGAATAAGGCACTGGAAATTATTTAGAAACAGAGATTTACTGAAAGGTTGTGAGGTTATTTGTGCTGACATCTTATTGGCTGGCTTGGTCAAAAGGGAGTCTGCCACTTCCATTCATTATTAATTGACATCGAAAAAGACCATTCATGCTCGTCTGTCTCCCTGTCTGTCGTCTCACAGTCTGGCTAGTTTGCTGAAAAGAAAGCCAGCGCTGAGCCGCAAACCAGAAAATCAATTGCTAGACCATGCTCCATGCTTAAGGAAAAGGTCAGGATGAGAGGCAGCGGGGTTGTTACGGATGCTGCGGAGCACGAGATGAAAACAGAATATTGGTGTTAGTATGTGCGAGAAAGAAAGTAATAGAAGTAGAAAGAAAGTCCAGGCAGTCGGAAGAGGCATAATGGAAGCAGGAAGAAGGGAGACGTAAGGGTGAAGATGAGATATTGAACAGAGAAAATAAGACTAAAAATAAGGCCACTATTACCTAGTAACAGAGAAGAAGAGATGTAAAGGACATTCAGATGAAAAAAAATAGAGCTAATAAGTCAAAAATTGAACTGTACACTTTTAAAGGTTTAAAATAATTCTCATGCTTTAGAAGATTTCGTTTTCTCAAAACCAGTTTTTACAAGGACAAACTAAAAAAGAAAAAAAAACATTGAGACTGAAAGAGGATGCATTAATCTTTTTATAGAACAAAGCTGAGGTTGGTGGATAGTGGCCTCCAGGAGCACAGCAAGTAAGCCTCCTTCAGGATGTCTCTTATTGCTACATTTAACTCTTAGGAGAAATAGACACCACTGCAAACTCTTGCTCTGGTGTTCTATGTGCAGGAAGCTTAAGTAAAATAAACATTTTTGCATAACTATATTAACAACAATCACCATACTTACAACTAGTATATTGTCATCTCAAACTATTATTTGCACAATACTGACACCATTTTTAGACTTCAACTGTTTAGTTTGAACATGATTCACTGTTATATATTGTGGTTTTTATGAGAATGATCAATACAGCATATGAGAAATGACCATATTTAAATCCGTTATTGCCTGCAAATGGCTATTTTTTCATCTTATTACACTTTTAGGTTGAGTAAAAGCTGTTTGTGTAGATGGAAATTGTTACATCCCTTATAATTAATCCTTAGATTTATGAGTTGCAGCCTAGATTCTTCCATAAGTGAGTTAAAAATGACTCATAATAGAATCGATGTGTTTTTTTGTTTGTTTGTTTTTTCATTTTGGTTAGCCATAATATTTGTACTATATTTTCCATGATAGTTAAAAACTGGTTTCATGTTTACAAAAATCTTACTTTCAATCTCTAATATGGTTTAAATACATCTGAAATCCCAGTTTAGCAGTGTCTTCATATAAAGGTGTTTCTCAGGTTTTGCTGAGAAACACCGTTATATCCTCCATGGCCCCAGCTTCCTCTTGCAAATCTCACACTGAGTAGTCAAAAAGCCTTTGGTCCAGCTGATATTATTCATGCAGATGAGGTTTGACAGTGGCCTGAAGAATAATAATGCTAAAAGGCCCTGACGGTGTTCATCAACGTTTCCTTCAAGTCTGTGCTGACCAACAGAAGATATTCAATTTCTTCTTGAGTCATCAATTTTTTCTTGATTTTGAATCAGAAATGTTGTCTTGTCCCAATTTCTAGGAAACCTAAATTAGCACAGCAGTCCAGAGTACACGTCAGGTTTTCAGGACATATTCAAAAGTATGTAAAAGGAAAAAATAAATAAAAAATAAATGGAAAAAAAAGACCCAGCTATGGTTTACAAGACAAAGATAATAACTAGTCTAACAAAAGTGGGTAAATTATTCCTCTGCTGACTTGATGCAACCTGCACCTGAATGATGGCACAAATTATTTTAATGTCTCCATAACACACAAAACCCTGCCGGGTTTCAATATATTCCACTTTTTCAGGTTGAGCTGGCAGAGGATGACATCAACATCAAATCAACTTTACTCTATTCTGTGCACCACAAAGTCAGACAACAACAGAGACTTTTTTTGTCTTACCACCCTCAGAATAACTCAAGATTAGGACAATGAATGTTTAAACACAAAGATGGCACAGACAGAAAGCATCTCACACACTGTGACTGAAACCATAACATTGCATAGAGAAGTATATGATTAAATTATTGTGACACCCATGCCAAGTGTGGATAACTTTCTGTCTACCTCTGTATAATCACAGTCTGTCCCTCATAGTAGCAAAAATAATATTATACTAGTTTTATAATAGTATTTAGTTTAGTAGTTTAATAATAGTTTTTAGTTTTTAAAAAAGGGTAAGTGAACAAAATTTGTCCAGTCTTTAAAATATATTTTTTCTATTTTAACAATGCAAACGCTATGAGTTCAAAAGCAAAATGTTTTTCTTTAGTAAGCTTATATTGTTTGATATCAACAAGAGCCTCTTTTCCTCCTTTCTACGTGATTATCTGTTAATCATGTGTCCTGCTTCCTGCTGTACTCTGCTGCTGGTTGTGGTTTTATCACACCCAGCATGCTGCTGCTGATAAAAATAGGAGACCACCAGGGAGTGTGGCTCAGTGGGATTTCTGTATAAAATCACAGAGTTAAAGCAGTTGGCGGAAACATCTGTTAATTGGTGAGTTATGCTAGATAGGTTGGTGTGTGGCTGCACAGTGGCGCAGTTGGTAGAGCTGTTGCCTTGCAACAAGAAGGTTCTGGGTTCGATTCCCGGCCCCGGCCTTTCTGCATNGTTAGGTTAATTGGTCTCTCCAAATTATCCCTAGGTGTGCATGGTTGTTTGTCCTGTATGTCTCTGTGTTGCCCTGCAACAGACTGGCGACCTGTCCAGGGCAAACCCCGCCTCTCGCCCGGAACGTCAGCTGGAGATAGGCACCAGCAACCCTCCCGACCCCATTAAGGGATAAAGGGTGCAAAGAAAATGGATGGATGGATGGAGGTTGGTGTGTTCACTTGGATGGACACACAAGTCACTCGGTGTATCTAATTATCTTATGTAGGAACCAAGTGTTAGGAGTTAGAAATTTAAAGTGTCTGAGCAACAACTGTGGTTTTCTCATTCATGCTCTGACTGCCCGGTCAAGCTCTGTAGTGGTCTGTGTGAGTTTACCTGCAGGTTGTTTTGTTAACTTTTTAATGAAAGTAACTGTTTGCAACATGTGCGTCTGCATGTGTCTCCACATTACATGATTCATTCAGATCCAGCTGCAGTCACTGTCATGCTTCATCTGACAACATTTTAAATGTGAAGAACAAAGTGTCTGATTCACTGTTAAGTGAGATAGAATATAAAAGGTTTTTGAAATTTCTAAATGGCCAACGTGTTCTGGTACCGTGACGGTAAATAGGGGTTTTATGTTCTTCAAGATTTTGTTGAGTTTTGCACCAACACGTGCACCGGCTCTTTTGATCAGATGAACAATGTGACGCTAGGGGGACTGATGAGTTAAAAGAAATAAATAGTCATTTTTAAGAAAAGCTGAACATGTTTGTTCAATCTCCCAATGACTATTTGAATAATCTTCTGAACCCACGCTTGACTCATAAAGGCTTTGCTTCGATGTCATAAAGTGCAGACTTTGTCCAGCCTAATGTGTCAATTTTATTTCTATCCATTTCAATCACGTTTAGTTGTGTGGATAACATTAACATCTAAATGGAGTCTTTATAGACTCATAAATAACACATATGAAATACAATTCATTTGAATGCAATGAAGTGTTAGTCTTAATCATAGCATTATAAGTGATCACTTTAAAGGAAACAAATTCCTTTGACTTTGGAGTTGCTGCGATGGTTGAAATGAACCCTGTTTGGTTTTATATAGTATTTGATGCCATGATGTTTGACATTCAACTCCATATCCAGGCCTTCGTGTGTATAAATATCTAAATAAGTGCTCCATTTACTTTAATTTTCATTCCCATAATTTCTCTTTCTGAGAATGACATCTTTAAAGTTTTATTACCAAGACTGATTGCTCCCCAGATTGTAGAGCATAAATAAATCATGAAATCGTGTAGTATATCTAGCCTGAGGTTTTCCTGTGCAAAATGAAAACAAAAAACAAAAAAAAAACACTTTGCTGCATTGTAATTGTGTCTTATTCATAGAATGCCTCAAACATTGCCCAAGGAGCATCAGTCCAGCTGTTCAGTGAATACATTTTTAGAAAAATATTCACTATTTGAATACAATTTAAAGGAGGTTACCCTAAACCTCCTAGAATTGTGGTGAAGTCTGCTTTTTTTAGATGATTTATCTGCAATAATTGTTTGAATTTCTGCAGCATCAATAAACGCAATTTACCTCACGTACATTACCTTCAAGGGTAAAACTTCCTTGTTGATGGAGAAGAAGGAGGCCATGGCTTTGGTCCAGGAGGCGAGGCCAGCAACATTACCACACACCCTCTTAGCTGTTTCAATGTTGTAGTCAGGCATATCAAAATATGGCTGCAGCAGCTCCACTGTTTCTTCATTAATGGTATCTTTGGGGAATTGCTTCAAAGGAAACAAAAATGTTAGAAAAAAATGAAGGTGGGATATTATTATGTAGGATGATTTTGTTTGAGACAGAAAAAACAATCGCCCTTCTGTCTGTTTACAGCAAGAATTGTAAAAGACGGAACAGAAAACAGGATACATGATTCATTAAACCCACATCTTTATCTCTAAAATCACATCTGAGCAAATTTTGTCTTTTTTTTTGTTTTGATTTTTTTATATCTACACAATGTTATTTTAAAAGTTCACCTGCAAGCTGCCGAGGAAGTTTCCAGCTGTCATGAGTTTTAGAGACTCCTGCCAGGAGGGAGTGAGGCAGTTTTTCTCCGGATCGACCTTCACGCTATTGACCCTCCTCTGGAAGAGTAGCAACACACAGTCCATGATGCGCATGATGAGGTGGGGAGGCCGTCCAAGTGTCCGTACAGTGGCGATATCTGATGGCTTGATTGTCTATGTTTGAAAAGATAAAGAAAACATCCAAGGTATGTTTTTATATAAACGGGCAGAAAAAGATGGATAACATTTATATATCTATGTTCTAAGCAGTCAATTTTTCAATGCAAAAAAATGTATGTTCCACTTTTTTTCTTTTTTTTATTTGCTAGGTGGCTATTTAAGAGAAGTTAAACGTACTTGTTGTGCAGAGTGGAAAATAAGAAAAATGGGGAGATAGCTAGAATTAATAGTTGAGTATGTCACAAAGAGATTACAGATATGGGAAAAAAAGAACACTGTGATTTGTTTTAATAATGTCATTCAATGGAGGCAATATGAATTAATAAATATAAGGTATTATTACAACAGACTAAAAAGAGACAACTATTTGTAAAGGGTTGTCTCTGTGAATTGAATGTCTCTGTAAATCCAATGTTTCCTTATGCAGCAATTAAAAAAAATTTAATTAAGGAGCAGCTTGGCATAGAACATTGGTGGGAAACTGCTTACCCAGTGGGACATGTATAATCACAATGTAGCTCTGGTTTCCAGATTAACAACTTTAGACACTTGGCACATCAAGTTAAAAAGAGAATCAAATGACACACTGATGCAAAACAAATTTGTACAGAAAAATCATCATGTGTACATCATGCACAAATAATCACAGAAATCTACTATAATACACAGCCCTTAATTCATTTTATTCACATGTTATACTGTTATAAGCTGCCTAAACAAATGTGAAAGAATTCATAAGTTGTTCTTTAATTGACACCAATTTGACTGATATGCTCTTCAGAGCATGTCTTTGAGACATTTTCCATTCCCTAATCTATACCGGCTTGGTAACTTGTAGAGAAAAAAAAAAAAAAAACATATTTTAAAGGCATCATGATACAAACTGGTCACAATAAAAACCAAATAAGAAACACAAATTTAATGCAGTTCAACTGAAACGTATCCTCACTTGCAGTTCTTACTACAATGTAAAGGCACCTAAATTAATGGTGTTTCCCTATTTCATCTGGTAATGTATCTGCATGAAAATGAGCTTTAAGCTACATAGTTAATGCTGTTATGCAATGTAGTCAATTCAGGGCCCACCATGCTTGATGTTTTGCCAGAGCATTGGCTTTCTCTGAATGTGACAGGAATGAGGTGGAATTCATAAGTTGGACCCGAATGCAGATAATGATCCGAAAAAAGATTAAATAAGTCAAAAAACAATATGAAAACACATTGACAAATGAAGCATAATCACAGCCAGAAGACAGACTCAACCTATTCAAAAACCATTAATGACGGGGTTTTAAAATAGGAATCGGGGTAAACTCCATATGAGCTACCAAAAAATAAATCATATGATATATCTTTCTACAACAACGCTCATCATCATAAGGTGAATAGATCAAACATTTTATTCTTGGAATATTTACAGTTTTTTTTTCTGACCATTACATTAAATAACCTATGTTTTTAGAGTGTGATATAGTGGCTTCTGTATATTTCGTCAATTTTAAAAGCTGGTGCAACACAGAACGTTTTTCTTCACTCCCATTAAATAAATCACTATAATTGCAGTTTTTTTTATCTCTATACATTTCATAAATTGCAGTGGAGGTAATTACTTGTTTGGATGTTTTTTTTTGCCAAATTCTTTACTCAAAACTTTCAAAGCATAATACTCTTTTGAGAACACAACTTAAGCTCTCTTTATCTTATTCTCTTGACAATTTCTTCAGCATCTTCAAGTAAAATCATCTTCACATATGATTTCCCAACACAGACTTTCAGGCACAGTAGGGAATCTACTCAGAAGAAAAACTATCATTTAAAAAAAACAAACAAAAACAAGTTTTTCTACATTACATCTTTGAGCTCCCTCTAATATACAACTGATATATATATTGGTGAAACACTGAGCTCTAGCCACTGCCATTTAGAAAGTTCAGAGGCTTAATCTCAAGTCTAGGTAGAAATGGAATGAAATCCAATACTGCAAAATTAAACAAGTTGTCAGAGGTTTACTACACTGTAGGGCACATTTGTCTATAAAAATCTGTTGTTCCATCAGAATATACACCACATGGCAATAGTTATCTTGAAAGGAAATGGTCTGCAGTGTTTGTCATTTTCATTTCCTTGGAAAAGCACCTCTTGCTCATTTATTTATTTTTGCCAGGGGAAAGGCCTCAAATTTTATACACTGACTTGCATTGCAACTCGCAGGACCATGGGATCGATTATTAATACCCAAGAGTCTCATCTGTTTTAGTTTGATGCAACATGTTGCACGTCGTTCAGGCATTCATGAATGCCAGATGCTTTATTATTAAGAACAATGTGGGGGGGGAGAAAAAATAACCATGTAATAATGTGTGAGTGCTATCACCTTCTATGATTGCCAGGTCATTATCTATTGTGCAGCCCTTTGGTTCCAAAACAAATAATCATTATCTTCAACTGTTTTGTTGTGCAGTCTGCAGACTGAAACTAATCTGTGTTAGCATTTAGAACAATTTGAGTCAGTGGACTTTATTCACATACACAAAAACAAAATTAAATCATTCCTCCCGTGAAAAAAGAAATGAAAAAACAAAACAAAACAAAAGCTGAGGTAAAACCTGGTAATTGCATATTGAGTATTAACGGTTATGAGTGCCATGCCTGTAGTGCAGCCTCTGCCTCCTCCAGAGCTGGCCGTGCGGCTTCCAGCTTCTCCTCAGCAATGGCCTTGTCAGCTGAAATGCTGTCCACAATGGCTTGAGCCTTGTCCTTCACTTTCTGTACTTCGACCTTTACCCGCTCTGCCGCCTGGGCTTTTACTGTCACCTCTTTGAGAACCTGGAAGAAAAATGAGTCATGTCCATGAGTATTGCCAGTGTTCACTTTTGACCACACAGCAGGGTGAAAATGAAATCTCGCACCATAACTGACTAACACACAAGTTTAAAATAATGTGTGGAACATGGTTAAAGTTACAAGCCAAGACACAATTCAAGCCATCCTGATTAACCATGGATTGATGCAAACCATCCATCCATCCATTTTCTTCCGCTTATCCGGAGTCGGGTCGCGGGGGCAGCAGCTTCAGAAGGGAGGCCCAGACTTCCCTCTCCCCTGCCACTTCTTCCAGCTCCTCCGGGGGAACCCCAAGGCGTTCCCAGGCCAGCCGAGAGACATAGT
>CAEGAF010160221.1:0-13148 GCA_903067075.1 Micropoecilia bifurca
CTTCTCCGGGTCAGGGGGGTCGTCCTGCCTCAAGTGGAGGAGTTTAGGTATCTGGGGATCTTGTTCATGAATGAGGGTTCACGAACGAGATCACAGATACAAGCGGCTGAAATGGGTTTCCTCCGCAGGGGGACTCTCCCTTAGAGAGAGAAACTCGGTCATCAGGAGGGACTCAGAGTCGAGCCGCTGCTCCTCCACGTCGAGAGGAGCCAGTTGAGGCTCGGGCATCTGGTCAGGATGCCTCCTGGACGCCTTCCTGATGAGGAGTTCAGGTCCCACCGGGAGGAGGGGAGACCAGGACACCTGGAGGGACGATGTCTCTCGGCTGGCCTGGGACGCCTTGGGGTTCCTGGAGGAGCTGGAAGAAGTGGCTGGAGAGGGAAGTCTGGGCCTCCATTCTGAAGTTGCTGCCCCCGCGACCCGACACCGGATAAGCGGAACAAAATGGATGGATGGATAGATGAATAATAATAATAATAATAATAATAATAATAACAACAACAACAATAATGACAATAATAGTACATGTAACTGAGTTTCTTTAATGACAGTGATCCTCTGCACCTGTCATCATGTATTCAGGTAAAATCAGTCTCAGCTTTAAAAGATGTTTTCTCCAGATGTTTCAGCTCCTGGTCCAGAACAGTCCAATGTTTTGCTCTCAGTTAATCTCAGGTGTTTTGGGTCATTATTGTGTTGGAACATGTCTTACCTGAGACTGAGACACAAAGCAGCACATTTCTCTCCAGAACGCCTCGGTAGTCTTGAGATTTCATCGCACTCTGCACCAGTTTTGTGACCAGAGAAATTCCCTACAGTCCCCTGGATCTTAAAACTCTTAATAATCTGTGGAACTGCAGTCAATGGGGCATGAAGCTGCTTGGAGAGGATTTTACAACCTTTACCTTTAACATGCTGGTCTGTAATTGTCTTTCTAACCTGCTGGGTCGTCTCTCTCCTTCAGCACAGTTACTGCATGTCCAACTGAGGCCAACTGACTGATTATTTAGAGGACACATCATATTTAACATGTCTCTATCTTAATTTTATTGTCTCACTGTAACATCATTTTTGACTAGGAATCAAAATTCAAAGCAACATCTGATTTTCTTTGCTTCATTGAAAATCAGATTATTTCTATCAACAATTTTGTCTGAGTGTGAAAACAGATGTTTTGTGTGCAGTTGTAGTACCAAGACCACCCAGATGAGGGCAGTGCAGGATGGACACAAAGAGAAAATCATCCTTACTACATATTTTCTCTTTGTTAACCAGGAGACCCTGTTATAGAAGTCAAGTTTTTAACACGATATGTTGAAGCAGATGCATAAATAAAAGGAAACTGGACTTTTTGTCACCCAAAAGGCTTCTTCTCTTATGATCACGTTACAACATATAACTGATAATCCCTGATCAGAGCAGAGGAAGAGCGTTGGCTGAGAGGTGAAATATCTTCAAGAAACAAGAGGGAAAACAGAGTCTAGTTCCCTCCAGCTTAGACCCACAGACTCTCTTTTATATTTCAACAAATGCTGCATGAGTGTCCTCTCGTTCTCTTAAATCAGATTGGGTCAAGCTTCTAGCAGGAAAAGTGTGAGGATGGACCAGTAGCAGCTCAGCAGCAGCCATGCAGGTCAGGCGGTTCCCCATGCAGGAAACGTCTGACTGCCACACGTTTCATGGATCTGCGTGGAGAGTTGATGTTCCACACATGTTGTGAGGTTGTGAGTCTTTGCTTTTCTTTTCCACATTTCTTCAGTTGGAGCCAGATGTGTTCACACCACCAGACACTCTGGGATTATTAACACTATGATGGCAATAAATCCTAATCCTGTGTTAGCAGTAAAACATGCATTTATTTTACATGTTATTAGCTAAAGGTCCCTCACCCAATCATTTAAAAACGCAGCTCTGCAGCCACTACACTGCTGGGAACAGCTGGCCTCACATTTGGTGGGTTGGATGATGGAGGATGTGGTTGTGGCTCCTGATGTCATCTGTGTCTTCATCTGTACTTTTCTCTCCGTGGTTCTGGGATTACGCTGATCAGATTTATGCCAGGCTAGAAGTGTTTCTGTCGGTCCTCAAACCGAACATAAAAACTTCTCGTTCTCTGTCATCTCAGGCTGAACTGACTGGCTTCAGATTCAAGGACCTTTAAGAGCCTGTAGGGGGCAGCCTAGAGTTAGTGGTGAACGAATTACGCCCCTGAGAGTCGATTTCTACAATCACAAACCTGACACAACTGGGCCTCATGTGCAATAAAACATTACTGCGTAGCAGAAACTATAGTTTTAATGAGTAGCTTCGGCTCTTACAGTTTATTATCTGCACATATTTGCAAACCAAAGAAGAATAAGCTCCATATTTATTTCTGGTGTTTTGTGTGAAAGGGAGTTGTTTACAGTGGAGTAAATAGCTTTGTACTGTGGGAGAGTAAATATGGTCCATAGTGGAAATGTTGATTTGTTTTTAATGTGCCGTTGTCTGGGAGCTATAGCTAACTTAATTTGCAGTTACAGGAAAACACCCCGTTGGTATTTGTCTCTCTTCCTCATGTGTTTCTGCTTTCATTTGTTACGTCCATGTATTTCTGTGGAGCAGTGAAGAAAGCGCTGACCCAGCCGGGTTGTTTTCCAAGAGGGGCTGAAGCTCCGTGGCATCTGGCCCAGCTGGACTCACACATGCAGACCCAACAGGAAGACGGAGCGTTTTGTTTTTTACCTGCTCCACTGCATGACGGAGTCACATGTTCTGCATCACCACAACACCGGAAACGCTTTTTAGATTTTATAGTTATTAATGTAACTCCAACATGAAGCCAGAGTGGAAGATCAACTCTCAGCTTCTCTTCTTAAAATAACTTTATATCTTCAAACATTAGAACCAAAAGCAACAAGACAGGAAACTCATTTCTTCTCATTAAAATGGTTTCTTCAGATGTTTATAGTGACAACAGGTGATTTTCCTATTATCTAACTGTAGATTTGTACATTACAGCTGTTAAAGTAAATCAAAATGTTTTATATGTCATATTATGACAGAGAAAATGAGTAATACTGATTCATCAATGGGTAGACAGAGAGGAATCATCATCATCATCATCATCATCATCAGGTCGGCGTTAAACACTCCTCACTCAAACGTTTTTATTAATGTTACCAGTTTAACACGTTTTTCAAAGTTCTTACAGACAGAACTGCACAGACATAATGAATGAAATGAAATATGACCAAATATGACTTTCATGCCAACCACTAAAAATAGTTTTAGGTAATAAAAGAATCATATCTGAATGCGTCCCGTCGGATTTGTTTCCACTGACTTTGGTAACCTGCACATGTTTTATTTGACCCAGGTTTTCACGTGTCAAATTTTACAACCCATAGTAGTTAACTTTGGGCCCAAAGGAGGAAAAAGGACCATTTTCAAGCCTGAAAAAGTGGAGGATAAATGCTACTTACAAAAGTAAATTGCAGGTGTTATTTCAATCTTGCCAGAAAACCGTTTTTGGGATCAACTTTGAGTTTGAGCGGAAAAAGGAGGAACTTCTGGAGGTAAAGAAAGAAAATCACTTTTCACATTGAAAGGAATATAAGAGAAAACAGGAGTTCTGTGCTCTTTGTAAAGAAAACAGCTTGATTTGATCACACTGAGGTTAAGAGAAGGTTTCATTTGCTTAGAGGAGTATTTAGCAGTGACTGGCTGGAGGAGGCTGAGCCTCCTGAGAGCAGAGATTAGTTAGACAACATTAAGCTCACAAACCATTTATTCCTCAGTAGTTTTCCACTCTTTTATAATGTGAAATCTTCTTTCGTACATTTCTGTTGTAGTTTTAAATTCCTTTCATAATGATCTTAAAAAGGTCTTAAAGTCGAACATTTGAGTTGGTGAAACCTGCAGAAACCCTGAGTACGGATATTTTTAGACGCAGAGGAAATGATCCGACCTCATCTGAAGAGATTTACGCTGGTGGAGGCAGGAAGCGACCGGACTGACGATCTCTGGGCCGGACGGAACCGACCTCCGACTGGGTGGTACCACTTGTCAGACATCTGCCCTGACCAGCTTTGGGTTTGGCCTGGACACTGAAGGTCATCAGTCACAGCGAGCAGAAAGAGGGAACCGTCCAAAACCTCAACCAGAGGGGAACACAGAGAACCCGTTTAACTGAAACCATCCCGAGGATGGATTTAATAACCGGGTGCAGAAAGATCCTCATCCAGGAATCAAACATAATCTGGGCTATAATTTACCTCAAGGTTGATGAAGAGTCCAGTAAAAGTTAATTCATAGACGCTGCAGCAGCCCAGTTAATCCAGTGCGAAACTCATTCGGCTCTAAAACTGACACATTTCACCTCCTTTCTGTTAGGTCAGGATTTTAACTTTTGTCCACTTTGTTTCCAGCTGAATCAGCAGATCCACTGCTGGCTTCAGATTATAAGCGTCCATGTTGGACCAGCTCTTCCTTTGGATTATCTTGGCAACAGGAATATTTTAAAGTTGAAAAAACACTTTTACTCATGCAGATATTTATTTTTTCCTGAGTTTGATCATGAAGCTCCGGATCACAAAATGTGAGCAAATGGACTCAGACGTGGAAGATGGCGGCACGTTTTCCCTCGTTAGATCTGGGTCTCTGATTCGTCCCAGATTGGGATTAAAAGGGGATTATTTTTTGTAAAGCTTTAGACAAAAAAGTTACAAATTCATGAAATGTTGTCAGTGCTTTCACTGCTAACATCACAGTTTACATTTCATTCATAAACAGAATAATTGCAGAAATGACTGAGGTCTATTTTCATCAGCCACTAAAGATTTGAGAAACGTTTGGCAAAACAGCCTGACAGAGCGAGGAGAAAACGACAAATTCAGTTGTACAAAAGCTTTCAGCACCAGGAACATTTACTGCTGGATAATAATGAATGGAAAAATGAAGAACGTTTACATGCAGTCACAATTCTGTGGTTCTTAACGGGGAGAAACGAACTGCTGCAGGTCACATTTTACTGGTTCTTTCCACACATAAAAAGCTCCTTTAATGATGTTTGTACTTTCCCTCCAACACCATCATTTATCCCAAATTGAGCTTTGACTAATTGAACCAAAGAACAACAGAGATCCAGCAAACTGCTGGTGGAAATACAAGCAAGTGACCTGGAAACAATTAAAGCAGTTTGGTCAAACAGCAGGTCAGTCGGCTCATTAGCAGGGCGACAATCACTTTCTGTTCCCTTTGGTGGTTGGAGGAAAAGAGCATCAGATGCCTTTAATTCAGCCATAAAATGTAAGAGATTTTATATTCCACAAGTGTCTGAAGCGCTTTATGAAGGCAACGCAGAGCCACCACACAGGGTTGGGTCTCCCTCAAGGCTTCGTCTTTAAAAGAAACCAGTGAAGTCATGGAGAATGAGGAATGCTCCATTGACTATTCAGTCCTTTAGTAAGAAATGTTCACACAATGAAAACTGAAAAGGAAATCACATTTTAACACCCAAGCAACAAATATTAGCCTAGTTCCAGGGATCTGCAACATTTTACTGTCAGTTCACCTAAATGAAACTATTTACAGCTGAAGATGTTACATGATCTTTAGAAAAGAAAGACTTTAGAACCATCCTTTTATTTTGGTTTTTAGACTTTAGCATAAGGAAAGAAGCAGCATGTAGATATGTAGGGGTTCTGGTCGCCTTCAGCTCTTTTCCTTTGAGTCGAAGCTGTTTGTGTTGCTGCTCTGTCCTCTGAAACGCCCGTTTGGTCCCAGCGGTTCGTACTGAAGCAGGTTCTGCTGTTAAAACTGAGTTGTTTGGTTTCACTGTCGCCTCATGCTTGCTAAATATGAGAGACTTTTGCAAACTTGACTTGGCATGATAGGCTGTGTGTCTTTAGATAGGAAACCTTTTTAAAAGTTGGCATTTAGATGTTCTGTGATGATGTCGTGACCAGGATTAGATTGTAATATCATGTTTATCAGCATAAAAATAGCTTAGCTGCTGGTTCATGTTGTAAACATGCTGCACTAAAAGAAACGAGTGCAGTGAGGAGGAAACGTGTCCAACTCTGCAGAACAAACTGATCACCCTCACAAGCAATCTTCTAAAATGAAGTCACTCTTTCTAAACTGATGATGGATGGAGCACTTCTGACTTTTATTTCTGCTGCTTTCGTTTTCTTAATGGCAGTGTTGAGTTGGCCCCTCTGTGCATATTAATCATATCTGAGTGTTGTTAGCTGAGGGAACACTTTCTGAGCTGGCCTTAAATAAACTCCACTTCTGGCAGAGTGAGAGCGCCACTCTGGGAAAGCACTGCTGGGAATGATAATCTGATGTAAAGTAGGCTGCTTGGCTCCCATCTGCAGAGATCTGGGACTATAATCTGTCACTTTCAGGGTTGTAAAGGTAAAGACGAGCATCAATCTTCCTCAGCTTATGGGGGAAATTTGTCAAATGTTTGTATTTTACCAGTAATTTTAATTTTTTTTAAGCATAAATAAATGAATTGTATTACATCCCAGCGCCTCCTGCAGGCGCTGGGTTCACATCTTATGAATTAATGAATAAATCAAAAAATAATGTTGAAAATCATTGTTTCGTTCCTGAGCTCTTACAATAACTCAGTTCTTAAAAATATCTCAAGTATCTGGCAAAAATGTTCATGTAAATCTCTTAGCATATTTTTAACAAACTGTTTCATCCTAAACATTTTTACTGATTCAAAAAAGAAATAAAACTGTCTTGCAGTTTAAAAGTTTCATGTTGCACTTTTGTAACAAAAACCAGATGGAAACAGGTCATGAGGATTTTTTCTTTTGTTTTCTTTGCAGATGCAAACAAGCACAGAAATAATAATAAAAGTGAAACAAATATAAAAGATGATTCGTTCCAGTTTAAGCTGCTGAAGATGCTCCCTGTCTTCGTCATCACGGCTCGTTTCAGCCTGCAGGTTTCAACGTTGTGGCTCAAATGAATAAGGTTGAAGTGTCTGCAGCCAGAGGACCAGAGGACTAGCAGCTGCAAATAGACGCTACCTGTTAATCCTGCTCATTTTTACCTGCAAATCCTCAGGAAAAACATTCCAGACTCACAGAATTAAAATGCTTCAAAATTAAAGTCAGGATACATTGAAAGTCTGATCCAGTAAAATGTTTCCTAAAGCCAACAAATCACCCAGAAACGGGTCTTTTTCTGTCGCTCTTCTACCTGCTTTTAATCTGTAATCTGAGGATTAAGGATTAGTTCCTAATTAGTATCTCTAACATCAGGTGACCCACATTCATCGAGTAGAAACCAGCATTTTAAAAACTTTTCCCCAAAATTTCTCAGCTGAAATTCATAATTTTTGCGGTTTGTCATAATAAATGTTTAGCTGCAAAAGGGAAAAGAAACTTGGTCCTTTTCCTTCTGCTGGTCTCTGGTGGACTCAGTCTCTGCCGGCAGCAGAAACAACTCAGTGTATTAAGTTTCTACCTTCTGTCATCACTGTGTGTTTATTTAATGCAGCAAAGTGACGCAGTTACATCCTTCATCCATGTATGTGAGCAGCCAGCAGAATCCAAGCAGCTTTTTGTGACGAACAAACTAACAGCCACACATGGTATCGATTATATCAATACCAGGTCAGTATCAGTGTTGGATCCATGTGGTAAGGTAGTTTCAAATTCCCTTCATAATTGTATTTATTTTTAGATTTTAGTTTCTCAGTTCTAAAAGATTTAGTTTTGATTTTCTCTGAAATTAGAATTTTTTTGCGCCTTATTTAAGAAGATGCACACAAATCATGTCAGCATGTTATTTCAGTGTTTAGTTACTTATAAATGTCCAGATTCTGTTGTATGTTTGAACAAAATAATTCAAAGGGAAAAAAAACACAAAAACACCTAAAAGTCAGAAGTTTTTATCAGTCGCTAACATGAAGCTTCACACGAGTGACTGGCTTTAGTTTCATATATTATGTTAAGTTTTGCTGACAAGTTCTGGTTGACTTGTTACAATTTAAGAGCATTTAAGAGAATTGTCATAGTTTCCGGTAATGTTTGTGATTTTATGAAGAATCCTGATTATCTCCAGAGGCCCAGAACGTTTCCCAGAACAGAACCAGCCCTGGTTCTGATGCAGAACACTGTAGCCCTCCACCATTACTGCTTATGCAAATCTATCAAAAGTGATGTGATCTGGAGATTTGAGGCTTTTGCAAAATAAAAAATATTCCTCAAACCAAGGTCAAATACACACAGGATCATTAGAAACAGTTTTCTCCCTTCAGCCCTTTAAAACAATTTCTCCTTTGCTTAGAAATAATGACAGATTTTCACTTTAATTCCATGGTTCACAATCTGAACTCATTTAAGTGGAGAACATGCTGCACAGCGAACCCAGGCGGCGCTGCAGTAAATCACCGAACGCAGCATAAAGTTGAGTTTATTCCATGTTTTCATGTGTTTTTGGTTTCTCTTGTTTTTGTTCTTGTGAAGTAAAATGTGTTCTGTGAAAAAGATAAGAAGCTGAGCAAGAAGACATGAATCAAATATCTTCTTTTCTGTGCTGCTCCAAAATAACGTATGGTGCAAATCTGCAGACCATATGGCCAATAAATTCTTCTGCCTTCGCTGTGGATGGGCACACAGGCCGACCCGACCCGACCAGAAGCCGCTCAGGGTCCAGACAGAGGAGCGATGAGGTCCGATCCACAAACTGCAGAACATCTTCCCTCTGGTTTACAGAAAAGTTGAACCTTTTCTTCTGAAGCAAACTGCATTAGGCCCATTCCTCCCTGACTTCTTATTGATTTATTAGGCTGAAAAAGCTGAAGGTTTTTATGTGATGAGTTGTGTACAAGGCTGTTGTTAAGCAGAATGAAGTGAAAAGAACATTATTATCCCTTTGTGAATTTTGCTACAGCAAATAGTGGGACAAATATGATCTGTGTTAAAGTTTCTGAAATGCCAAAGCCTTGAAGCAGAAGCTGAATAAAACATAAATTATTTCCACTTTTCATGTTTGTTTGCACAGATTGTGCCGTTTTATTGCTACAGAGCTAAAGTTTCCCTGCAGGACTCAGAGTCCCACAGCAGCAGGTCTCTGCATGCGACTCAAACGTTTCTGCAGTTTTACAGAAAACAGATTAAAAACAACAATTTGATCTGTAAACTAACACCGAGTCACGTCTTGTTTTGTTGTGATGGTAAATTTGATAACTTAGCATGAAACCTTCCTGTCACGTTTGGGTTCCTGGAGGCTGAACTGTAAGTCAGATTGTTTTGGAGTCCATCTGTACATTTGCTGACTCAGCTGGTGGCCAGTTTTGTTTCCCCAGTAGCAGATATTGTTGCCGCTGCATCGTTTCTGTTGTTTTCCATCCACTGACACACGAGACGCTCCTGAAGGCCAAATCTCTGTTTGTTAGGAACTGATGAGTTTCAGATGGGAACAAACAAACTGTGGCTTTCATTGTGGGAAGAACAAAGCTGGTGTGTTGAAGTGTGTGCAGCTCGCTCAGCTGGTCATCATATTTTTAATATGACAAATCCTGAACATGTTCAGGGTTAGATGTTAAAATGAAGATGATCACATAAAGTCCCTCCACCTGTAGCTCAGAGGAGAGACTTTAAAATACTGTTAGTTTATCAATCACTAAACGGTTTAGCACCACAATACATTAAATATCTGTTATTGCTGTACCAACCGTCTGGACCCCTCAGATCTTCTGGTTCTGGTTCTGCTCTGCATCCAGAACCAGAACCAAACCAGGAGAAGCAGCTTTCAGCTTCTATGACCCACAAATCTGGAACAAACTTCCAGGAAACTATAAAACAGCTGAAACACTGAGAGCCTTTAAATCTCAACTTAAAACCCACCTGGTTAGAGCTGATTATGGATAAATGGTGGGTTTTGATGTCTTTGATGTTTTTTTTTATGTTTTAATGTTTGTACCTTTACTTTTCATCTATTTTTATTTATCTTTCACACTGTCTATGTAAAGCCCCCCGGAAAATGTCCAAGTTAGACAAATCAATGCATTTTAACTAAAACTCTGAGGTGTGAAATGGTTAACTGAAGTCCTACAAAGGGTTTTAATTATTTTATCTTTTTTAAATCTTTTTTCTTTTTCCTTTTAAAAATTCTCTTTCTCTTTCTCTCTGTTTATTCTGTCACCTGCTGTTTTTATTTTAATTATGTAAAGCACTTTGAAATGCCTTGCTGCTGAAATGTGCTATACAAATAAAATTTGATTGATTGATTGATTGATTGATTGATTGATTGATTGATTGATTGATTGATTGATTGATTGATTGATTGATTGATCATTGGCCCTATAGTTTAGCTCTTTAAACCACAACTGACCTGATGATAATGGACAGTAGTCGTCTCATATAAGTCATTGTAATGGAGAGACATCAACTCTGTCGTTTGAGAGACGAGGATCAGAAAAGCCAGCAGAGACCAGAGGAACCCAACAAGTTTACTCAGATTTATCTTCATATGAATTAGTCCCATCTGGGCAAATCAGACCCAGGAAATCAAAATCCTGATCACTATTTATAATCTATCAATCAGTTTGTCATAATCAATGGAGCCAAACGCAGAACCAAGATTTGAAAGCTTTCTGAAATGTCTTGACAACATTAAAAAGTTGTTCTAAAGTTTTAAACCAAAGTGAAGAACCTGCAGATCCACAATCAGCCCCCAGCAGCTTCCTGCCAAGGCTGAGTTTGGACTGAAAACGTCCTAAACACAGGAAATGACACGGCTTGGGTTACATTAAACACATATACACACTTCAGCTAGTGATGTATGGCTAATGACTGAGAGGGGAACTGATTAGAAGACACTTCCTAACGACCAGCTAACGGGGGAAACCCGGGAAAATAACCAATGCTGTCCAATTAAAAGCTCCAGAGAAAAGCAGCTAACGAATTAAGGAATGTGATCAAAGGGAATCTAAGGTTTATGGAAAGAGACAAGAGGCGACAGCAACAATACAGACGGTCCAGCTGAAGGCGTCCGGTGAGGATCAGTGACCAGGACACGTTTCTGAGCCGGACTCACCGTCCAGAAAACACACACATCTGCACTGCAGGCCGACAGCAGACAGAATCACAAAAACTCACAACCTGAGGGCCAAATGGAGCGCAGATTAAATGAAGGCTGTTTTAGGGCTTGATGTGTGTTTATGTGTGCAATGCATTGGAGTAATGATTGAGGAAAACCACATCCTTTAGAAGATTCTTTGGGCTTTTTGGACCAGACTCATTCAGAAAATGAAACGGTGAAAAGCTGGTTGAAAAGCTGGTGTGTGTGTGTGTGTGTGTGTGTGTGTGTGTGTGTGTGTGTGTGTGTGTGTGTGTGTGTGTGTGTGTGTGTGTGCATTGACTAGATGCTAAATTATTATGAATTATTGTGTGTGTTCTTAATTTAACCAAGAAAATAACTTTTATTTATTACAAGACATCTGCTTTTGTTGTTTATGAAACTATTAAATTCTGTCATTAAAAGGCTCAGTATTGTTTTTCCGACACATAGTGACATTTTTGGACAAACCAATAATTATGTTGCCTTCAGTTGTTTTAAAAATGTCGAGTATATTTGACTTTGCAAACTGAAGCCTTGAAATTGGGCCCTGTCTCTTTAAGAAGCTGCTACTCCTTCCAACACGCCCGTCATCCTCTCTTCCCTCCTTGAAGCTTCAAACCTACAGGTCAGAATGCTGAGTGGGGTCAAAGTTCAACACGGTTCCTGTTGGGTTATTAATGTGATCTGATGCTGTAAAGTCCACAGAGTTTATGAAGCGAGTTTTTGATTTGCTTCAGTTTAAACAAGGAGAACATTAGAACCCAGGCTGGGATTCAAACCCAGAACCTTCTACTGCAGCCAGTCGTCCCACCAAGCTGCCCGGCTGAAGGTCAACTGGACCGACATGGCAAGAAAGCATCACTATGGATGAAACTACAGCTGCAAATGAAAAGGGAAATGATGGCAACAAAAAGAAATAAAGAATCACTTCAGTACCAACACATGAATCCACTTCATACAGACGTAAAAAAGAGCTGGGATGAGCAACAAGTGATGTTTCTGTAGAGACCCTGTGATCTTCTAGCGGCTGTGGAAAATCCACAGATCAATCAAAACGTTAGTTAAAGGAAACTGGGATGTTTGAGCTGAGAGAATCACTTCTTACTAAAGTGGTGAGAAAAAAATCCTCTTGATTCTGCAAATCCCTCATCCTGCAGGATCTAATGTTTATGGGATAATTAAATCAGGGAGATTTAGGTGATTCCATGAGATTCCCAGATGATTCCACAAAGACAGACTGAGGAGCGGAAAGGACAAAAACGCAGTGGGAAACAAACGATGATTATCTGAGTGGAGATTCATAACTTTGGAAGCGTTTGTCATGTAAGATGGTTCAATCTGAGCTCAGCTTCATTTCTTTCTGAAAGCCACAACTAAACCACAGACAATGTTGCTGCAGGTTATTATACTTAAAAGTTGCAGCTTCATGATGATCGGCGTGAACCTAATTGTCTTATTGGCTCGATAAAGACCAGACTCCATTTCTGCAAGACCTCAGATCATCAGCACAGATGTTTTATATATCCATCCATCACTTTCCCAGCTGACAGTCTCCCAGATCTCATTGTGTGGAATTTCCTGTAATACAGGACAGATATGATCTGCAAAAATGTGTTGCACAACCTAATGACATTGGAAAACACTGTGCAAGCTGGATGTAATGCTCAGGTTCAGCGCAGGGACATTAATTAATCTTTAGTTTTGCTGGGCTTGGAGTTGGACGACGTCACCTGTGACTAATTATGGCTGCAGCCTTTCAGGAACGGAGGCCTGATCAGGCCTGGAACAGTTTTGGTCTTATAACAGCTAAATAAACTTTCACACCTTCCCTCAGAGTTTCCAGACTTGGTGGAAGAAAAGTTCTTAATCTATTACTTGCAATTGAGTTTAATTTCTTCTTATTTGCAGAACCGGTTCCAGCAGGTTGGCAGCAGAACACTTGGTAACTTGGACGCTGCAGAGAGACTGTTTGGTGCCAGTCCAGATACACAAACCCATAAACACACACACACACACACACACACACACACACACACACACACACACACACACACACACACACACACACACACACA
>CAEGAF010160222.1:0-13532 GCA_903067075.1 Micropoecilia bifurca
TATAGATGGATAAAAAAGTGCTATATGAATAAAAACGGTGCAATGCAATTTAATGCTCAATATTGCCCATTAGGATTCAAAATAATTGCTTAAATAAAATGGAATAATATTTCTTATGGTATGCATAGTAAGACCTAGAATTTTAATGATTGCATAAATCTGTTCTATTAAATTGACCAATTTTTCCCTTGTTTTTGTACAATTATGTAAGCTAATTTATTGAGCTAATTCCATTAAATGAAAGCTAGTCTTAGAATATACAAATTTGTTAAACAGACTGAAATATTTGAAGTATTTATTTCAGTTAATTTAGGTTATTATGGTATAAAGCCGTTATAACAAACATACAAAAGATGAACAAAAAGAGTAAAGGCAAGCTTAACAATGCCACTACTAGCGTTGCTAGAAGTGCACAGTTGTAACCGTTTGCTGTTTGATTGACAGGTCCGTTCCCTCGGAGTCTCCACTGAGCTGAAAAGCACACACTACCTGGCTAAAACGAGATAACAGCAAAACCTGTTTACCCGCATCATGTCTTCCGACACTGAGCCAGATCCCAAAATGGTCATGAATCCTCCTCCTCCGGAGGTGACCGATCCCAACAAGCCTGGCCGACAGACAAACCAGCTGCAGTACATGGAGAAAGTGGTGGTGAAAACTCTGTGGCGGCACAAGTTCGCTTGGCCGTTCTATCAGCCTGTTGATGCAGTCGGTCTCGGTCTACCAGTGAGTAATCTGTTATTTTTTGGGGGCTGGGGGTTTACCTCATATTATTGCCAGACAAGAACTCTGCTGCATTGTCAGTCATATCTGGACAGACTGTTTCCTACATCCAAACTCGCCTTGTATTTCAACAGGACTACCATAAGATCATAATGTCCCCCATGGACTTGGGCACCATCAAGAAACGCCTGGAGAACAAATACTACTGGAGTTCAAGCGAATGCCTGCAGGACTTCAACACCATGTTTACCAATTGTTATATATATAACAAGGTTATGAGCTTCTTGGTTTAAAGAATGTAAAGTCCTGGCTGTGCAAGTCCTAACAGATTTTCCCCCCATCCTCCTGTGCAGCCCACCGATGACGTCGTGCTGATGGCTCTCGCCTTGGAGAAGATTTTCTTGAGAAAAGTTTCCCATATGCCTAAGAAAGAGAAGGAGATTATCCCGCATGCAGGCAAAGGGAGAGGCAGAAAAAGCCTCCCAACAGGTAACTGAGTCACTTCTTCAAACGGCTGACGTGAGGCGAGACGTACAGCGCATCGAAAAACAATTTGTGCTCAAATTTTGTCACATTATAATCATAAACGTCACTTTATTTTATTGGGGTTTTCACATGGGAGACTCTTTGGGGGAATTGTCTATTGAATAATTGATAAGATTAAAATACTTTGTCTTTGAGTTTTAATTAAGGCCTTGTATAACAATGAGTCTGTCTGCCTGTTGGCACCAACACCAGTGTGTGTTGATCTTGAAAACACCCGTCTCTCTCCTCACACACTCCAGATGACTTGTACATTCCAACAGCTGGTGCATGACTCCCACTCTGTTGATGTCCAACTTACCCTCTCCTCTATTTTTACCTAATCATTAACCGTTGCATGCATATAAGAAAATACAGAATCTAAAGTTAAATTTCTAGATTTCCACCCTTTCAAAAGCAGATAAAATGTATAATTCATTCACACAAGACCTTCACAATACATCTAAAACATTGTCCAGTCAGAATGTGACTCAAACTGACAGCGAGTCTTCCTCCTTTCAGGAAAAACCAGAATCAAAACAAACAGACCTGAGATCTCAACCGACTAAAACCGTTTAATCTTCTAAACATGAATCAAACATCCAACACACAAAGAAAAACAATCAGAATTTACAGCCAGTGCATATTTCCCCACCATCAAAACCCCCCCAAAAAACAATCATCCTTTCCTCATATTGTCTTTTCTCAAATTGTAAATATTAAATCTAACCAAAGCTTTGGGTTTTTTAAAGAAAATTTCCAATAATCTCACTTTAATTATGTTTTTTTTTTTCCCAAAAAAATATTTGCAGAAGGGTCAGGGGTCACATAAGATGATACAAAAATAATTTGTGCCACTTCAATAAACAGTTACAGTCATCAGAGGCCATTTTTTTTGTCTACTTGCACTACCTTTGTGTTGGTCTGTATTGTTGTTTGACACACTCCAAATATTTCAAGACGGGTGAAAAGGCTTTGCTGCTCCTTTCAGGAAAAAGGATGAGCCCTGGACGCCTGGGCCAAACAAAAACTCCTGCCAAGAGCGACTGTGAAGCGAGGGACGTCCCAAAGCCAAACACAGAACGTGGAGAACTGGGGGAGCAGCGGAAGTTCTGCAGCAACATCCTGAAGGAGTTGCTGTCGAAAAAACATTCCGCCTACGCCTGGCCGTTCTACACGCCCGTAGACGCCAACGCTCTGGGGCTTCTCGATTACTACGACATCATCAAACACCCAATGGATCTCGGCACTGTGAATGTAGAGCTACTTTTGTTTTGTTTTGTTTTGACCTGTATCCTTGGCATCACTTAAAAGATTTGTGTTCACCTGCAGAAAAAGATGGATAGAGGAGAGTACCAGGACGCACAGCAGTTTGCTGCAGATATCCGCTTAATCTTTTCCAATTGCTACAAGTACAACCCCGTCCATCACACTGTGGTCGACATGGCCAGAAAGCTTCAGGTGTGTTGCGAATTATGATACTTTATCGTTTTTTTGTTTTTTTTTTAGTAATTCTCTCCATTTCATGCTTGCTTATGGATGCTTGAAGGGAGCGTTCGAACAGATGTTTGCCAAGATGCCAAACGAGCAAGTGGAGGTCGCGGCTCCCGGCTCCGCCACCAACAGTCCGGCTGGTTTGGACAGATCCGAGTCGACGGTGGAGAACTCCGCCCCGTTTCCTGAGGCACAAGAACAGGTGGGTTTCATCTGAAAGAAAGAAACGATTGTTTTTCGTGAAATCAAAGATGTCACGATGGATGTTCACCTGACAAAACTACGAGCTTTACAGTAGATCTGAGAGATGACTGCGTGGAAAAACGGTGCTTTTGTGTCCGATAAACCAATTCTGTGTTTTGTGGCTGCATTTTGTATTGTTTTATTTACAATGTGAATGAATTTATAATGAATGCCAAGACGTTTGAAGCAGAAAGTTGCCCAGGGCGTCATCCACTGAACATATTCATGAAAACCCACCTGGACGACGGACTTTGACAGACCTTTTATCTGTTTATTTTCTGCACTAAAATACAGATTTTTTTTTGTTACAATTTAATATCAGTGCAATAAAATATATATTTCTTAAGGCTCATGTTCTCCAGGGATGCTAATGAACAGAAGGTGCTGTTAGTAACATAAATATTGACGTGTCAACGGTGTTGCCTTCCCTTGCAGATGTGTCCCAGAGCCATTTTCACACGCACACTTAAGTGTTCTAGAGATGTTCCTGATTGGTGAAATATGTGTCAACAAATTTCCACAACGTCCGCTTTGGACGCCTGGAAGACATTTTTCGTTTGAGTTGAATGTCTGGAATATCAGCAGGTGAGATGGCAGATCTCACAATCTCCTTTCTGCTCTCCTGATTCGTTGATCTCTGCTTGCTTTTTGCAAGGAGCTGCAGTAAAAACATCTGTAACCTACCGTGTGGAGAGAGATTTCCTCAGTTTGTTTTTTGCGTTGTGTTCTGCCATTCCACCACATTTCTAGAGTGTTCCTAACAGAAACGGTCTAAATCAAAACCTGCCAGAACATCCTCTAGAACTCTGGAGTCCATGTGTGAAATCGGCTGCATTTCTTTCTTGGCTACCCTGTTTTCAACATCTTTTGTTTCTTTTGCTTTGAATTGTTTTGGAGCTTCATTAGGTTTTACCACGTAAAAATAATGTTCTGGTGTTTTTTCTGCCTAGCTAAAGACGGTTGATGGACAACGCACGGCTTTTACTCAAACCCCAAAACCGTGGAAGAATAACCAGAAACAACATGGCAGGGACGTACCTAAAAGTGCTTCAAATCATACATTTGGGTATGATTATTGACTCGCTGCTGTTTCTATACATTAAACGCAAGTTTACTCTTACGTTCTCTAATTTCAGGAATCCATTGAGGGAAAGCAAAGATTGGGATTTTAGATCTTTGGCGGCTACACACAAGGAAAGATGGGGTTCAGACGAGAAGGCCGTGCCGATGACGTTTGAGGAAAAACATCAGCTGAGCCTTGACATCAACCGCCTTCCTGGCGTGAAGCTGGCCGGCGTGGTGGAAATCTTCCAAGCGTCGGAGCCGACCATGTGCACCGCCGACCTGGACGAGGTTGAGATCGACTTCGAGTCACTGAAGCCGTCCACTCTGCGGGAGCTCGAGCGATACGTCAGGTCCTGCCTGTTCAAGAAATTCAAAACGTATCAAAGTAAGCAGAGCATGTTGACATAAAGCTATCCTTGGATAATTTGGCAATAAGGTTTTGATGGCGTTTCCTTTCCTTTATGTTCTCCAGAGAAGAGCAGCAAAAGTGCCTCTCAGTCCATCAGCACAAGCAGCACTTTGTCCGATTCTGCCTCCACCACTTCCACCATCTCCAGTTCAGAGGACATTGACTCATAGTCTTGGTTCTCTGTTTCTATCTTGTTCTGAGGACCAGAAGTTGTTACATGTTGAACGTTTTTTTAATCTGTTTGTATACATTTTAATTGTTGAAAATGAACATTTCTTCTATTTTTATTCAGTGTATTTTCTAATGTCAAAGCTATCCTTGGATAATTTGACAATCAGATTTTGATGGTGCTTCGTTTCCTTTATGTTCTCCAGAGAAGAACATAAAAGTGCCTCTCAGTCCGTCAGCACAAGCAGCAGTTTGTCAGATTCTGCCTCCACCAACGCTGACTCATAATCTTGGTTCTCTATTTATATCTCGCACTGAAGACCAGAAGTTGTTACATGTTGCATGTTTTTTAATCTGTTTTTATACATTTTAATTGTTGAAAATGAACCTTTCTACCTTTTTTATTCAGTTTTTCTAATGTCTAACATCTTAAAAGTTTCCAAGAATTGTTTTATGGTGGTCTTTTTAACATTTATTCAATATGATTGTAAAATGTCATAATTTAAGGCTTATGATCCTTTAGGGTGGCCATAACAAATTCATTGTACTTTCTCCAAGTCCGATCTGGAGCTTGCTAGAGAGATTTTAGATTTCTATGTTTTTAGGACATCTTGAACAATGAGGACAACCCAAAACACAACAGTGACTTCACAGAGAATCGAGAGTTTAACCCAGACGTTGATCTTTTTGAGTAAGTTCAACTCAGTAGGTTGTTTCCCAGAGTATGAAAACAGGTTTGGCTTCAAAATATGTCTCAACATAGAAGTTTCCCTTTTTGAATTGAAATACTGAAATAAATGACATTTTCAGTAATTTACTAAGTTCCCTTGTTTTTATTTCAGATCTGTTCTACATGAACCCAACAGGCAGCCGATGCCTGCAGACTCTAATAACACCATCTTTTTCCACCGTCTGTGACTGGTTAGACTGACAAAAAGCTGCACTGAATTACACATTAGCTGCGCTTCCAACAGGCCTGCCAACTGCTCGGCTCGGACTGGCACATCCAGGCCCAACAGCTGGTCCTGCCACCGGTTTCTGCTCCACTGGATCGCGTACCATATCTGCAGTTGGGGAGTTTTAGAGAGGAGAGGAAATGTTGCTGGCTGAGAAAAGACTGAGCAGTTCAGAAGTCTGCCAGCAGGGGGGTATCACGGATCAGCTTAGAGGTGGCTTCACTTTGTGAGGTTTGACAATGCGTCCAATTTGTTTCTTACATTTTTGATTACATAAAATATTCTAGCTTTAAATGATTAGGACAACTGTTAAATTAAACTTTAGTTTAATGGGGGAAAGCCTGCTGTCCTGAGTGCATGCTGCAGGATGATTCCCTCTCTGTGACCCGCATCCTGCAGCGCACACTGGCCTTAGGTCACCGGCCTCGGGCCACGATCCATCCGTTTTACACCTCTAATGACAACAGGTCACTTCTCCCACTGCTGGCCCTGCTGCCACGCGTCCAACTCCACATACAAGTGCACAGGATTGACCGCTTTGATTAACTGGTGTCTGCTTTTCTTTTAACACCCCATCCTAAACCAGCGGGAAGCAGATGAAAACACAGTTGCTGTGGACTTTCTGTCAAAGCTGCTCTGGATCGAGAGCAAAATCCAGATGAACACACGTCTGTTTGGTGCTCGGTTCATACTAATGTGGCATCTTAATTGAAAATTAGCTGATACTGTTCTCTGGGAAGCCAGAGCCTCTTCTGCTTAATATGCTCAATTTGTTTGGGGCTTTATGGTGCTTATTAATCTGTTCTAAAGCCATTACTTATGGTTGGAGAGGTTTTGCTGAACTAGTTGATTTTTAAAGACTTGTGTCACATGCACAGAGCATGCCGAGTTGGGGAAGCTGCTAAGGAAGCAAACGGTGACACTGAACCTGCAGCTCTGGGCTGAATCTGGAGCAGATCACACCTCATCTCTTTGCCAGGCAAGAGCACATTTATTTATTTATCGTAGTAGTTTATTAAAAAAATGACTGTAATTAAAATAATTTATTTGTTGAGGTATTTTTTTATCTGTTGTAGTTTATTCCATCTTCATTCGTTACTTATAAAATAAGTACTAAAATCCAATACTTATAAAATAAGTAACGAATGCTATTTGTTTGTTGTCTTGTTTATGCTATGCATTATGTTTTATGCATTCATTAACTTGTTTAAGTATTTTTTTTTACTTCATTCTTTGTATCTGTCCTTTGCTTCTTTCTGTTTATGACTCCTTTAGTCCTTCACTGCATGCCACTTGTTCGGGTCCATCACTCACTCCGGACCACTTCCTCCAGTGACAGTGTAATAAAACTCCTAATCATGCAGCCCTGGAGCATGGATGAAACCAAACAAGCCTTGGTTTCATCCATGCTCCAGGGCTCCCCCCTCTAACTTCCTCGTATTTTCCTGAAATAAATTTGGCCTTGGTGCGTCTGTCTTGAGAAGATTTAGATTGTTTACTTTTAATAGAAACTGTTGAGAGCAGCATATTGCCATAATTGCTTTAGAACCACAGCCTGGTGGTGCCGAAAGCCACAAAATCCCTTGGAAATGGCTGCAAGTTGATTCTCCATCTCTTCCGCCGACACTGATTCCCTGTCAGCATAGCAACACAGCTTGCGGTGAAGAAACCGCCTGCATGGAGGCTTAAAAGCCACGTTTTGGGCTCGCAGGACGAGAAAAAGCCCTTAAAGGTTAAGTGATCTCACGGCTCCGTGGCCACACTCAAAGAGTATTTATACATCACAGATTTCACTGTGCAAAGGCCATCCTTTTATGCAACTCCCTCGTCTTCATGAGAATAGCACTGCATATTGAAGCTTGCAGAGTTAAATGTCTCGCTGCGATATAATGAGGTGCATTAAAACACAGCCTCGGCTCTCATTAACAGTCATTTTCTGTGCCGATATCAGGGCCTGTTAAATGTCAGGGCTGTTGGAAGTTCAGGGAAGCCTTCGCTAAAAGGTTGTAACATCAGGGAAACCACAAAGAAGGACATTTTCCAAAGCTTTCATTTCACATTTAGCTCCTAGTAAGTTCTCATGCCTCCTCAACTTCACGTTTTGTCAAGCTAGACGAATGTATCTTCATAAAATTTTATCCACCAGATCAGCACAAAGAAGAGCTTAAGTAGGACGCGAAAGGAATTCAAGTCAACTTCAAATATACTTTGTTGTGAACCCAAATAGAAATTACATGTAGCTCATGTTAACTCAAAATTCTTCAAAACGTTATTGTAGACGGTGATGCCTGTTTACAGGAAGGATCTACTTTTTACTTCTTAACCCAAAGTTTTTTGTTGCTCTATCACATAAACTATCAAATAGATAAATATTTGTGGTTAACAAAATGTAAAAAAATAATAATAAAAATCAAAGGACATGAATCATCTAAAACAGATATGCTAGGTCATGTGTGTGGAGAAAAGCCAGCTTTGTTTTGAGCCGGAAGATAAACTGGCTAAAAATGTTCCGTCCCAGTGGGAATCCTGGAGCTGGGGAGGCGCAGTGATGAGTGAGCAGAGAGCGTAATGAGACATGACAAAAGCCATTTACCCATGAACAGGTGGCATACCGATGTTAGTGGCAATTAAGTGTTTAATTGACCAGTTGTGATTGTTTGATTTACAGAAATGACATTTCGGCAGAAACGGGACACCCCCCCTCAACCTCCATGTTCGGATCAGGAGTGAGATATTTGGAAAGAAAAGCAATAGCAAAAAGCTGTCTACTCTGCTGAATCACAGCAGGCATCGGCTGTGTCCGTAATAGATTTTAGTGAGAATAAAGAAGAGGGCATAGATTTTTCTCCTTTTTTTTCCCCCCCTGTAAAGTATGGCAGGCATGAACAACATATTGACCTGCCAGCTGAAAACCAAAGTGGGGAAACCTAAGCTTACATAAGCTGATATTTGGAACACTTTAGAGGCAGCAGGTGTAAGTTTTAAATACCAGCAGCACTGGCATTCAATCGCCTCCTGAACTAAAATCCAATAACTCTTCTTGTTTTTGCTCTACTAACACTACAGGGGTAAAAAAAAAAAAGAAAAAGAAAAAAAAGTCTACCCAGATAGCACACGATGTTAAATCAACGCTGAAAAATAGTTAGAATAGTTGATCATTTGTCAACTTGAAGTTGACAAATGATGGTGGATCAACCATCAAACAATCATCCAATCAAACCGTTGAAACTGTGTCAATGAATCAATGTTTTGTGGTTGCAATGCCAAGGTCTGATCAACATCTGATCAATGTTGAATCAATGTCAGCTGTTTTGCCACACTCCTTCCCCTCCTCATCAGAGCTCTGGGTGAGAGCATTTTATTATTGAGCGGGGGTTATCACATGTTTAATACTGTAGAGCAGGGGTCCCCAAACCTTTTTCTGTGAGGGCCACATAACATTTCCCTTCTCTGCTGGGGGCCGGAGTAAGTTTGTAACAGAAAAGTGTGACGATTGCAGGAGAGACTAAATGTAAAAATATATGGTTTTCCGAAAAACACAATCAAATAACATTCTTTGGGTTCTTCACAGAAATAATCCAGGAAGGATTATAGTCCGTATTTTCCCAACTATGAGTCGCACCGGACTATAAGCCACAACCACAAAGTTTACTAGTAAACATAAACATATAAGCCTCAGATATCGTTTTCCTCAACGATGCAGCAGCAGACGGGGGTCGGACACCCAAAATCTGAGTCATAACAGGTCAATTAAATATCACATTTATTATGGTTGAAAAAGAAAATTTGCCAAGATTAGATTTAACAGAACTGATTACGGTAGTTTCCAAACGGTAACTGTAACAATAAAAGTGCTGATACTTCGTGTTGCTACTAGCATGTGCTTCATCAGTGGCTCAACCTTTTGTTACCGTGGACCATCAAGACTTGGACATTTTGTTGTGACCCGGAGGACAAGGGGGGGATGAACAGTCAGATGAGGCTTCTGCATGTTGATGTTCCCACTAAATGCTGAATAGACCTAATTTGGTTGTCTTGGCCCTTTTATCTCAGCCTGTGGGGTTTTTCCCTGACTGGGAACAAGAACCTGTTGAATGTGACAGGTGGCCAATCAGAAAGCGCTGTGACGTCAGAACAGAGGGGAATCCAGCTGACATATCACAACTGAGAGTCCTGTGGATATCGGAGATGATATGTGGAAATGTTTATTATTAAATCTAAAGGTCATTATTATGTTTATTCAGTTAAAAATGTTAACTATGAAAAAATATATTCACCTCCAAATCATAGTGCAGCAAACAGAGCGGCTGCTCCCGTCTCTTTCATCCACCGCCTTTTCTTTTTGTTACGTCTTTTATCTCGTAAAATGACTCCACAAACTATATCACTTCTACATCATCCGTGTTTGGTTATTCTAAATTCCCGTATGCTATGTTGGGGGTTTTACTGGATTGTCCTCTGGAATCGGGATGTTCGTGACTGGAATCGATTCCTGCCGTGTGACTGGAGACGCGAACCGATCGAACCTGTTGTACTTTTATCAGCTCTGTGGTCACAGAGGTTTGGAGAATCTGCCGACATTCTTAAATCTTTCCGTCTAAACCAGACTTAAGACTCTCAAACTCTCGACCACTGCCCAAACGCCCTGACTCTGATCGCTATGGTAACGAAATAAAATACAGAAGCGCCACAAAATCAAACATTTTACTTTAATAAAATTTTTAACTCATGATAACGACTAACGAAGCCCTGAGCTTGTTTCTCTGCAACGAGACGGTTCCATGTGGAAACAGCTTGTAATGTGGGACTCACCTACCGGTCCGGGATAAATCCATCATCCTGTCTCTCTGGGCCTTTTCCCCTTTGAAAAATAAACTTTCCAAAGACATCTGATCCGTTTCTGACTCATTTTGCTGCTTGTGGGCTCAGTGTTGGCGCGCAAGTAACCAGACTACTAATGATTCACTTCCTGCTAAAGAGCCCCCTGGTGGTTGAAGAAAAATCCACATATAAACGGCTTGTAGTCCGGAAAATACGGTATATGGGAAAAAAAAATTAAATGCTCTCTGGTATTGTTCAGGGGGCCAGACCAAATGTGGGGGCGCGCCGGAAAATATTACCTGAAGTGCAACTTCAGAAATGTATTGTTTGTATACATTTGCAATATATTTTTAAATTGTGCATTTGAAATATAATTTTTTACAAATACAAGTGTATTTTTAAAAGGATTATCCAAAGTGTAATTTTAGTAATATATTTAATCAGAATTTAAATAGCTTATAAAATGTATACCCTTAGAAAGTATACCAGAATACATTTTCAGTGCATTAAAAGTTTTTAAAAATTTTAGTTTTACATTTTTAATATAATCTTAAGTATATCCCCTTGATAAACTAATAATGTATTTCAGAAATTTACAGCATATTTAAAATATACTTAATTTCATTTTTTGTAAGGGTTCTCCGAGGAGATGAGGTGCAAACGCTGGAAATCAGGATGGGCAAACAGCAGGATTTACTATTATATGAGTCCTGCTGCTAATCTGAAAGAAGAAGACCATGTTGATGGTAAATTTAGTTTATTACATAAGAATTACAAATACAATGTTTTTCACTTCCATTATTGTATCAGAATTTGAATTTACATCAATACATTTTCTAAAATGTTAAAGAAATTAAAACCGTTTTAAACCCAAACTGTGTACAAGACAAACATAGAATTTAGAGTATCTTTAAGAAGAATTAAATCAAGAAAAATGTTTTAAAAAAATGTAATTCAGTTTTACTCATAGCGCCAATTCATAGCAAATGCCGTCTCAAGGAACTTTACCAAAAAAATTTCAACTCAATCACACAAACATTTCAATTGATTCTAGTTATGACACATTATAGTAAGTTCTGTTAATTATTCAAAGTAGCTTAAAAAGTTATAAAATACCATCTATATCAAATATGACAAAAAAATTGTAATTTAATTTGTCTTTTTATAAAACACTTGCTCCATCTAAAACACCGTCTTCAGAAAGTCATCATAACATCGCCCCACTATTAAACCTTTAGGGTGCTCTTTTACACAATACTGGCTGGCCCTTTATTCAGCTGTACAGAATAAAAGGTAAGTTACAGAGCAACTTGGTACTTCAGGTTCACATTATGCCATCTCACCAGTGTGGGTCCTCATGTGAACAGTTAAACTCTTTCTATTGGTGAAACTTTTTCCACAGATCTCACATGAGAAAGGCTTCTCATGTGAGATCTTCTCACCTCTATGAATTTTCATGTGAGTAGTTAAAGCCCCTTTTTCCCTAAAACTCTTTCCACATTTAACACATGAGAAAGGCCTCTCACCTGTATGAGTTCTGGTGTGAATTGTTAAACAATTTCTAGCACTAAAACTCTTTCCACAAGTCATACATGAGAAAGGTTTCTCACCTGTGTGAGTCCTCATGTGAATAGTTAAAGAACTTCTTACCCTAAAACTCTTTCCACATGTCATACATGAATAAGGCTTCTCACCTGTGTGACTTCTCATGTGAAAAGTTAAATTGGTTTTATTGGTGAAGTTTTTTTCACAGCACCTGCATGAGAATGGTTTCTCACCTGTGTGGATCCTCATGTGAGAATTTAAACCATCTTTTGTAGAGAAACTCTTTCCACAGGTTCCACATGTGAAAGGCTTCTCACCTGTGTGTGCTCTCATGTGAATAGTTAAACAACTTTTTAGACTAAAACCTTTTCCGCAGGTCCCACATGTGAAAAGCTTCTCGCCTGCGTGATCTTTCATATGAGTAGCCAAATGACTTTTTTGAATGAAACGTTTTCCACAAGTACAACATGTGAAAGGCTTTTCACTAGTGTGAGTCTTCATGTGATACGTAAAATGAGATCTGCTACTTAAACTTTTTCCACAGATCCTACATGAGAAAGGCTTTTCATCAGTATGAGACCTCATGTGAGAAGCTAAACAACTTCTACTGGTGAATGTTTTTTCACAGCACTTGCACAAGAAAGGCTTCTCACCTTTGTGAATTCTCATGTGATATCTTAAACCATCTTTAGTGAAGAAACCTTTTTGGCAGTTGCCACATGAGAAAGGCTTCTCACCTGTGTGGCTTCTTATATGAGACGTTAAACTCCTTTTTTCCCTAAATTGTTTTCCACAAGTCGTACATGCAAAAGCCTTTTCACCTGTGTGACTTTTCATATGAGTACCTAAATGACCTATTTGAGTGAAACTTTTTCCACAAGTCATACATGTGAAAGGCTTCTCACCAGTGTGAATTCTCATGTGAGAAATTAAATGCGATTTGTTTCTGAAATCTTTTCCACAGGTCACACAAGAGAAAGGTTTCTTGCCTGTGTGAATCCTCACGTGAGTAGTTAAATTACTTTTTTGGGTAAACGTTTTTTGACAGGTCGGACATGAGAAAGTCTTCTGAGGTCTGTGAATTCTCATATGATTGTTTAAATTACTTTTGCTCCTGAAACTTCTTCTACAAACAACACATGAGAAAAGCTCATTTCCAGTATGAGTTGTAATGTCATGACCTAAACTTTTTCTTGAGGTTTTACTTGAATAGGACTTCTCCCCTGAGTGACTTCTCATATGTTTAGTCAGTTTACTATTTAAGGTAAAGGTTTTATCACAGATTTTACTGGCAAATACATTTTGGTCTTGGTGATGTTTCCTTTGCAGTTTTTCCTTCTTGTTTGGTTCTGTTTCATTGTTGATTCTTTGCACATTAGAATGAGTCACCAAAATGTCTCCAATCTTCTGTTTAAGCAACAGCTGCTCTTCATCCTGACTGAAGGGTTGATTCTCTTCCACTTTGAACAGTTTTATCTCCAGAAGCTCTGGTTCTTCTTCTTCATGTTTTATCTCCAGATGCTCTGGTTCTTCTTGTTCATGTTTTATCTCCAGATGCTCTGGTTCTTCTTGTTCATGTTTTATCT
>CAEGAF010160233.1:0-53787 GCA_903067075.1 Micropoecilia bifurca
CGATCGCAGAGTAAACCAGCTAGCAGTAGCTTTAGCCACAGTTGGGAATATATAAACACGCTGTCTGTCAGTGCTATAACAGTTTTGAACAACAGTTCAACAAACGGGAGACTTGCATTGAAAAAATGGAAAGAAAAAAAAAACACTTTAAGAAAACTTATATCAAGGCTCAGCTAGAGTTTGCCAAAACACATGTGGAAGACTCATTGGCCAAGTGGAAAAAAGTTCCTTCGTCTAATGAGACCAAAATGGAGCCTTATGGCCATCAGACAAGAGTGGCCCAGTTAAAAACTTAAAGAGAATTTGTGGAAGGACTTGCAGGAGTTTTTTGTTCCCCTTCTCCTGACCAATACCTTCGTACAACGAGCTCCTTGATCCCTTCTCACCTCTCTGCAAACTATGGTTTTAGCTACAAACTGTAAATGAGCAAAGAATCAAATGAAGCTGTAATGGTGCAGTTTTAAATGTTTTCCCGATGTATTGTAGAGAATGTTTATTACATCAAAGGCAATCAAACTTTGGATATTACTTTCTGTGATCTTATTTCTTAGAAAATCAGACCTTCAGTAGGGCTGTCCAGAATTCTCAGAGGGATTGCGTAGCTTTATTTAATCATTTCTAACACCAATATAGATCATCCTATCCCTCAAAATGCAACAAAATGACCTTTACAGTTTTGTATTGCAACAGACTCTTTGTGTGTGCTCCCCCCGTAATGCGTTAACACTTTGATTACTAAGAGCATTTGCAGCATTTCCCTTTGTGGCCCTGGCAGCCGTTTAAAAGATCTAAAAACAGTGAGCGTACAAAAACCAGCAAAGCTCAGCACAAGCTGCCAGTAAGGCGAGAATTAAAGCCTGAAACTTCGCAGCGCTTTGCCGCTCATAATTATACACAATAAAAACCTGCCACCCACCTCTTTCTTTACCGAGGGGACAGCGGTCAGATGGAGGAAGCCGGGTTAACTGTGAAGAAGCAAAATTGCTTTCATTGCTGCCCTGGCATTACCCATGCAGATCTTTATCAGAAAGGCCACGGACTCCATTGTGGCTATTTTGCTAGCCTGACAATGGTTTTCCGTGCATCCATGCTACCGGGAGATTGGCTGAAATTATATTCTCTTCATGCTTGGCTAGGTTGCAGCTTAGAAACAAGCTGCTTATGGAAGCTAAGGGAAGATTGCTGATAATAGGAGCTTCACATCCAGCTGACCTTTTTCTTACTTTTTTTCCCCCACACCTCCTTTGCAATAGCTCAATTGTATTGACAGGAGGAAAGGAAATCTTTTTTTTTTTCTTTTTCCGTTAAGGACACATAAAACGCATCATCTGAGATGTGGAGCAGGGATGGCAAATGACAAGGTCTTCACTCCTCACATGTAACTCTACGGTTTCACTCGAGTTTTACTGATTATTTAGATCCATCAGGTTCCACATGCATGTGCCTCTTATGGCCTTACAGAGAGGATTCCAAACATCTGGCTGGAAGAGTCTCAGAGTTTCAGGACTTTCTGAATAATAAAAAAAAAAAAAAAAATCACCATATGAGTCACAAAGATACGATGGAGTATTAGGGAATATTAATGAAATAACACAATAAAGTTACGAGAATAAAGTCATAAAAATACAAGAATAAAATTGTAGCATTAGAAGAGTAAAGCATAAAATTATGACAATAGTTTACGTATAATGACAGTAGAGTCATAAAATGAGAATAAAGTCGCAACATTACATGAATAAAGTCTTCCTGTTACAAGGATGAAGTTTTAATATTAGGTGAATAAAGTCGTGTGACAATAAAGTCGAAATAATACAAGATTAAAGTCAGAATATTACATGAGTAAAGGCATTAAAATTAAGAGAATAATGTAAAAAAATATGAAAATAAAGTCACAGTTACAAAAATGAGATCAGATTACAAGAATATTAAGAAATTACAAGGATACAGTTGTAACATTAAGAAATCAATAAAATAACAAGAATAACATCCCAATAATATGCATGTATTGTATTTTGTGATTTCCTTCTTGTACAACTTTCTTGTTGTACAAGTTGTACATAATTTATTATTTTTTTATATTTTCTTGTCATGACTATAATACTCTATTGTCCAAAAGTATTGTTAAATAAGATGGATTTTAAGACCAATCAAATTCTAAACACAATAATTGTCCTTCAGTTACTATTATTTTAGATATTTTGTCCCGTTACATTTTGTTGATATTAAGCAAGAAAGAGAAAAAAAGAAGTAAAAGCTATAGATGACTTGTTAAAGTTATTCAGAAACACAAATCTGAACATCACCACACAATCCCAGTTGAATTATTTCAGGACTTTGACTAGGCCATTGTAACATATGATGCCTGAACCCTGAAACCCTTCGCCTGTAGCTCTGGGTGTATGTGGCCACGTATTGACAAAACTACAAATAGACTTTTAGCGCCTTTCTTCTTTCCACTGATTCATAAACGACATGTTTGTCTTGTTCAAAGCTAAAATCTGTCCAGTCATCAGATTCTTCCAGATCAAATATCTAAAGCCTTTACAGAACAGCTGTTCAGTAAAGAGATCAAATTACACATAAAATACAATGAAGTTAAAATGGTTCAAGGCGTTAAATTCTTTGGCATGTAAAGTTTCATACTGCAGCTGTAAGATTTTGGTAATTAAATAGATCAGTGTTTTCTCCTTTTCCATTTTTCTTTAGTTTGTTTTTCTTATGTTCGTTTGACAGAAGGAGGTGTTTTTGTTGTTCAGAACAAAAACACTCTTCTTCTTTTTTTGTGTGACCATGAATCTATCCCTTTTTTTTTTAAAGCATGATGTCTTCATAGCAGACTTTCATTCTGTTTGGTACAAATGTTCAATTGTCCCTCACAGAATAAGCTCCTTTCATGCCGGTTGGTCAGAGGTGAATGATCTCACAAGCTGCAGCTTCTGGCCGCAACCCAACACTTTTCACTCTTATAATAAGAAATTTCCACAGCGTTTCTAACAGTGAGTGCTGATGTAAAAAATCTGGGTAAAGTGTCATCATGTACTGCGACATAAAGGACGTTTTAGTCCAGCAAAAAGTGTTTTTTTTTCTTTTTTGTAAATCCTAAATCGGCGGAGCCTAAGCAGAGGCAGACAGAGCCAACGTGAGCAGGAGCAGAAGACACCAACGTTACTTGTCACACTTTGTCCTGCAGCTGGCAACAGGATGCTGGATTCTGACATTTTTCAAAAAGAACACGTCTTTTGTTTGTTTCTAACTGTGTAACTTTTCAGAATCAAAGCTAAATAATTAAGACACTGCAGACATTCGCTGACCACCCTGACGCCCTCAGGGACTGTACAGAGGATGGACGGATGAATGTTGAGAGTCATGGACGACCATAACATGACCTTGACCTTTGAGGTTCCAATGAAGACAGTCTGAGTTGAGCATTTACTAGAACTGGAACCGGAATCAAATCTAAGTCATCAGATTCGAAGTCATGACCAGTTAAATCCATCTCTGACTGGAGCTGGAATGTTGGCGTTGCGTTTCTGGTACAACCATAAATCTGACGCATCGTGGCAACAGCTGTGGACGACAAATCTGGTTCTCTTGGCCCACAGGGAGGTATAACAAAAATAAACAACAAAAAAAACAATCTGACTGGATGTTAGAAAACACTATTGTCGTGTGTAAGTTGTGCTAGAAGGCATTAGTCTGTCAGCCTAAAATAACATTAGTGCTAAAGATGTAGCTGCAGCACAGACATCGATCAATGACATCGATCTGATGGTTGACTGACCTGAATAACAGATTAAAAACAACAAATACGTTTGTTGCTAAGCTCATGTTTCTTGTCCTTGTTAAGTAATTTGGCAACAAAAAAGCCTTTTGAATTGAAAATGTTGCTTATTTGGTCAATATATGTTTTTTGATTAATTACAGACCCTACAATTAATTTGATTAAAATTTTTAATTGAGACCCACCATTACTTTATACATGTTGTAGCTGTCAAACCTTGGAAAAACTCATTGCGTGACACTTTACTTATTATATTGTCCAAGTATTTACAAGGTGATTGTTTAGAAATATTTCTTTTTGTTTCTTTTTCCTTTTCAACATTGTAGAATTTCGCTGGAACCTCTTCTCCAACATATCTTTCTCTAACTGTAGGGAGAGTGCAGATTCCTAAAAGAGTTAAACTGAAGTCTCACATATTTTCACCTTTGCAGATAGAAAAGGAAGAAGAAGGAGAAAAAAACCCAAGAATAAAGGTGATCCAAAAGATAGATCTTGCCCTCATGTGGGGGGCAGTGGTTGCAGGGGATATGTATATCTGCAGATAAAGCCTTCTGTTCCGAAACAGTATTTACCAGGCCTTTTTAGATACACATCAGTTGTGAAGCCATGGGTCCAGCCTTCATTATGCTGTGTGAATCTTCCCTCATTTAGTCCGGATAGCATCTCCTTTCTTCCACCTCCAAATACCCCTATCCACATTCCCATTCGCTCTGCACAGCTAACAAGCAAGATGCTACTGTTGATGGTGGCATCAACAAATGTCTTTGTTCACTCTTTGTCTGAGACCCCCGTGGTTGTGTGTGTGTGTGTGTGTGTGTGTGTGTGTGTGTGTGTGTGTGTGTGTGTGTGTGTGTGTGTGTGTGTGTGCGTGTGTTTTCATCCTTCTTTTAGCAAACATCGAAAGAGCCCCCCCAATACCAAAAAAAAAATAAAAAATCAAGAGGTGTTCCAATAGACGATACAAAACCCGATGAGAAGAAGCGGTGCAAAGACCACCAGCAGATATGACGTCCAGATAACCTTCAGGACTTTTAGAAAGAAGAAAAACAAACACACACACACAATAGGTAGTAGAATATTCTGAATTGTTTTAAAGTCTGCTGTCTTCTAAGTTTAAATTTTACTTTAGAATGCCTGAACCTTAAACAACCCCATGTTTCTGGGATGTGAATGCAGATGATGTATTACATTTCATTTAAGCCAGTGTTTCTCAAACTTTTTCAGGGGAGTAATACTTATCACATTTAACAAACACTCACAAAACACCTCACTTGAAACTGCCCCCCGAATAACATAACATCTTAGTATGCAACCTGAGATGAAAATATTAGCCTCTTAATGAAGTTATTGTTAATGAGAAGTGTGGTCCTGTTTTGTAAATGTGACAAGACTGTGAACAAGTCTACTGAAAGTGTGGAGTCTGACTTTGTTAGGCGCAAAGAAGGATTTTATTGTAGGGGTAATATATGCAGTTAGTCAGCAGGGGGCGCACAGTAGAACACTATATTTTGGTAAGCTAATTGAACATGTACTTTGATCTCACGTCATGGCAAATACACGGCTGTCTACATACAATACCTTGCGGACCACTAGGGGGCGCCCGCGCAGGTTGATTTAAACCAATAAAACTGGTAATTTGCCAAATTAGCTTAACGTCTATGTGACTTAAATACGTCAAATTCTAAGCAATGTTTAGATTACACTTACTCAACAAAAATATTGCTGAATTTAAATTTGTAGGGCAGGTTCACTCAAATTAAATTCTTTAACAACTTAGGTTCAAGTTGTTTAGTAAGTTAAAGTTTGTCCTATTAACCTAAGTGTATATTTACTTTTACGTAGACATTTCAGAACCAACAGGGTAATGGCTTGTACTTTTATAACTCTGAATGATCTTCTTTATTGTGCATTTGAAATCTCTAAACTCTGGTTGATGAATGTCATACACACTTTAGGACACGGTTTGACAGCTGCACTCATTACAACATTCAAACAAGATTTATGGAGACTGAGGATCCCCTCTGTCATCTTTGTTGAGACCTTCTTGGCTGCATAATCAGGACTGTAACGGGCTGGAAACTAGTATTAATGTTTAAAAAGTTACAGTTTCAAAAGCACTCCTCCATCCAGCCATTTCATCTTTTTAAAGCTGCATTACTGAGATGCCAGAAAAAGCAGCGGATTGATGAGAATCGCCTCTACAACTGTACTCCATATTGGTCCAATTTGTCAGATTCACAGGAGTTACTGACTGTGACAGTGATGAAACAAAGAAATACTAAAATAGTAACAGACATTTAATATGTATTTTAGAAAGGTGTCATATAATGCTTTAAGTAAAATGTATCTTCTGTTAGCAACAACGGAGTGAAGAAGCTCAACTTGTTAGCATGTCTGTCTATAGCGTTAGCGCTGTCGGCACACTAGCTAATGCTCATTAGGCTCAAATTTGTTGCTCCCACAAAGAAATTTTCTCAACAAGTCTTATGAAATGTACTGACTTTTTAAAAGTTGATAAATTCAGTCACTTTTAAGATACTAGCCTTACCATTTTCTGCTAGACACTGCACTTTCAAAAAAATAATTCTTAAAAGTTCTGTAAGTTTGACTTCTGCATTAGCTTTTAATAAACTGGTTACAGCTGGATACAAACTTATATTCTTCCTCCATCGCACACTTTCTAAGCCATAAATCTTTTGACAGATCTTAACTTTTACTATGTTTACAGATTGATTTAGAGTACAACCCATATACAGTATCAGCCATAGCCTTTCTGCTGAAAACCACACGACAGATCCAAAATAACAAGCAAAGCAGTTGCTGTTGCCAACTCCTCAGGAAGAAAAGCATCTACTGGTTGTCTCAAAGTTTTCTAAAAGTCACTCAATAAAGCCACTCTAATTTATAAAGTCATCCATGTGTATGTATGGATGATGTATGAGAAATAAGAATAAGTGAGAAAAAACACTAAATGTGCTTAGAACCAAAAATCAACTTTTAGAGGATTTTTTAAAATAGTTTCTCATTTTTATTTGATTGCATTTACTTTTTATTCCAGTGGCCCATTTATAAACATACCACATTTTACAGTTAATTATTACAAAACTTATTGTTTTGAATATTTTTTAGGGGATACAAGCTCCAGTGGCCAACGTACCAAACGGAGACAAGAGAAATCCAGAGGTTATTTTTAGGCAGTCATTTATAATAGTCAAAGAATATTTGTACATTTTAATTCCCACCCTACCTGTAAGGGAATCGGTTCCTTGCCACTTCGCATACATATGTGATTTATTAGTAGTCCTCATGCCGAGGGAGCTAGTCTGGCTCCTTGGAGGGACTGTTGTTTAAATCTCCTAAGGTCTCTGATAATATCAGAAAAAAATGACTACATGTATACTTTTGAAAAAGGAGTTGCTAAAGGGGCCTAAAAACCTGCTAATTACTACAAAAGCAGCTCAGTCAGCTACAGCTGTAACTGTTCAAGTACATTTACAAACTAGCATGATTTTTCAAAATTCCTTTTTTTAGTGGAAGGAAGGTTTTACTTCAGAACGTCTTATCTTGAAATCCTCCTGTTTTTGTGAAGTAAATGCATGAGATGTTAAACATTCCTGCAAGCTGACCCCCATCATATCTCCATCAGAAACAATAGAGGAAAATACATTTTCTTTTTTTTTCTGCATTCAAAGACAGACTCAGCTTCCTAACAAATGATCAAATCTGGGTCTTTCTCAAGCATAGTTTACATAATCAAACAAAGGTTAAGCTTAAATCTACCTCCAGCAACAATTTTCTCACTTTTTTTTATGGGTAAGCACCGATTACATGATTCTCTGCAAACATATAAAACCGCTGCAAAGGTAAGGAGATGAAGTGAAACCTTCTCACATTGGCAAGATGTTCCTTTTGACACTATTGACATTTTTGCCTTGAGAACATAAGGCCGGGGAAGCATAAACATTGGCTTGCTAGGCGTGTTCTCGCGCTGATGTTAAGATGGGACCGTACCCACATCAGATTTCCGTCATATTTCACCGGCTGACTAGACTAAGCACAAGTCAGAGGTATGAGCCGATAAAGGGTGTCTTTCACACAGCAACAACACGTACCAGTGTGCTTATCGCCTCAGTCCCTAACATGCAATCACAAGGAGGACAGGAGGAAGATTGTTACATTTGTTGATTTGTTTTTTTTCCTTCTTCTTCTTCTTGGACTGATAAAGAATGTGGAATCTGAGCAAAAAATGACGTTTTTTTTTTTTTGCAGGCATAACATGAGCCAGCGCTGAGGCAGGTCTAGATTTGCTCCCATGTGTCTTAATGTGAATAAATAGTTTTTGTTGGATGTGCAAATTTATTTTTAAGAAAGGATTTTAATTCTTCTTTTCAATTGCATGCTTTTGCAAGGAATATGAAGTAAAATATTTACAGTATCACGTTTTATTTCCATAAAAATGGCTCCGTTTTCATCCCAGACTTCCATTTATTCCCTCACTCGTTATGTCAGCAATTAAAAAAAGAAAAAAAAGAAATCTAAGTTCAACTTTTAAAACCCCTTTTCTCCAACGTGAAAAACTCCCGAGTTGTAAGGCGCTAATAACATATTCATCCGTAGGTAAACATCCCTGCCATGTCCTTTATAAACAACGGCGATGAACAAAATGAAAGTGATAATTTCTCTGCCTTTGAGAATTCTCTTCTTTAATTCTGACAGTAAACTCGTGGCTGTTACGGGGTGTTAAGTAGGATTTAAAACTTGTCAGACAAGACATGTTTGAAATTGCTTTAAATAAGTGCACTGTGTTGCTGTCAACCACGGGCTTAGAGGAAAATATCCCCACAATTGAAGCACTCATCTGAGCTCAGAGAGCTGCGCCCCGGCAACCAGCTGCCTGAGCCTTGCTCCTGCTCTCACACTCCACAGCCCTGCTTGGACCCTCAGCACCCCCTGCTGGGCAAATGAGTCCCTTTCTCACTACTCTTACTTGAACGTTTAGCTGTAATTTTCTGTGTCATACATTTAAAACCAGCATTGACACGTGTAACGATTAGGGAAAGAAGCGACTTTTGCTGATTGACACTTAGAATCCTGTCTTTCCATTTGTTGACTCCTGCATGAATTGAGCGGAGAAGCGAAGGAAAAATAAAGGCTCTGTTCTCTGAGGCAACAAAGTAACCTTGATTCAACTTTCTTCTTCCACTTTTCCCTCGTAGTAAATGTTCAAAATATTGTCTTATGTGTTTCCAGAGGAGCTGATCGGGTTTTTATGCCTGAAATTAACAGGAGTCACGGAGCAGAAGCTGTTGAACCAAACCAATGTATGAATGAATTTGTATTTATTAATATATAGGGAGTATTTCCTTGGAGTGCCTATAATGCTACTTGTGATAAACCAACACAAAATAATAGGGGAGAGAGTTTCAATATGAGGTTTTCACAATATTGTTACAAACAATATTGTAAAAAATATTGTTGCAATATTGTAACAATACAATATTGTATGATATGACTCTTACCATCTTACCTTCTGATGGTAATTCTTACCATCAGAAGGTAATTCTTTCTTTTTGAAGGCAATTGGTTGCATCTTGATTTTATTTAGGGGCATTCGAATAAAAAAGGCTTAACACAAAGTGAATGTCACACTTTTTGTATTTGTATTTGCAGATGATTAGTAAGACATATAAAAGAAAGGGGCAGGATTAAAATAAGTTCACACTTCTGCCTACCTCCCTTATATACAAATTTATTAAAGGTTTTTATAAAATAAACTAAACTAAAAGCATGTAAAACCTATTTTATTCTATTTTACTGGCCTATTTCAAAGAATCCTCCCCAAAGAAAGTAAGTGAAAGTTTGTGTTTGCACGTGAGAAAAATGTGAATGTTACTAGAATTAATTACTAACAGAAGGTTTTGGCCTGAATATGTTTAGAAATGCATCTGAATGTACAGTTCTAATATCAAAGTCATCTTGACCCCAAGAGTTTTCTTACATTCTGTCACACTGCAAGGAGAAACGTCACAGTATGGAGTTTTATATGATAAAACAGAACAGGACAGAAAGTAACACATAGTCATGAAGGGGGGAAAAACAACAGAAAAAACCTGTAACTTGTGAGGGATAACCAGTTAGTTGTCCTAGATTTTATTAGTGTCAGAGGAAAGTGGGTTGGAGGCTAATTCACACCAGAGTTTACAGATTTTAATTTTATTTTTACTAAAAAATGTTGAAAGCTATTTCGCTTCATGCTACAAAAATCCCAGCAAAGTAGACAAAAATTTGTGGAACGTGACAAACTGGTAAAAAAAAACAAAAAAAAACTACTTATATCAATCTCTATTAATAAAGAAATGTCGTAGTATTTTGATAACGTGCCTGTAATACCAACTAGAGTTGCGTTGTAGATTATGACCACTCTCTTTTGGTTTATTTCATGCACAGTTCTCTACAGGACAAAAAAAGAACCTGGAGTAAAATCATTGAAAGAAAAACAACTCTTACAATTCACCAACTTGAGCCTTTATTGCTGATTCTGCATTGAACCTGCCGAGCAGTAATATTGGTCAGATTTTGGTTCATGCATTACTTTTCTCTGTGTACTGCTGATTTGAGAGCTTATTATTTCAGTTTTATCTGCTTTGCCTAAAGAAAATACATATTTTTTTTCTGTGTGTTGATAAGGTAACAGACTTCAAATGAAGATCCAAGCATTTTTTTTCTAACGTAGATGAATGAAGATGCCAAATGTTTTGGGTTTATTTTTTTAGGTTCTTTGTTAAAAGAAAAGAAAATCCTATAATTCTCCCTTATTTATTCATGTACCATTGTGTAATCTTCAATGGCGGCATTAAGGCGGCCCCAGACTAATGTCACCTTTTCTCTCCAGACCAGAGGGAAAAGGCTGAAACCAGCTGTTGTCATGTTCTTCGCACAACTTCGTGCGTCGGTGCTGGATCTCGCTCCGTCTCCGAGAAAAGACGAGGGAGAGGAAGAGGCTAGTCGTGATTTAGGGGGCTAAACCTCGGCGGCACCTTGTCCTGTGATCTGCCGCACTCTCCTGCCAAGATGAGTCTTTATCATACAAAGGGATTAGATTGCCCAGTGTAAGTGCCTTCAAGTTATTAGCACCTTCTTATACAAAGTATAACAGCAAACCCAAAGACATTGATTGCAGGGAACAGTTCAAATATGATTTCCTTATAGCTATTAATATGTATGCCTTAAATAGAAGCACACCGCTAAGCAGCTTATGATATTATGAAAAGAATGTTCCCTCAGGGGCATAATATGCCAGCAGTGACAGCAAGGAGAGATTCGTATTTACCCAGATTGGCTGTACTTACGTCAAGCATTCTCAGAAGCTTGTGGGAGGGAAGATGGGGCAGTGGCAACAGCTCGCTCTCGATAAGCACTTACCGTGAATAAAAGACAAGCATGAAAGTGAGGTTTAGCCTCTTTAAAGATTCCCGACCAAATGTAGAGGCAGATAGGGCAGGTGCCTTTGGTTCCGGATGTGATTAGCTGTCTGCGCCGCACTGTTCCCACAGAAATGAGACACAGCAGAGACATTGTCCAAGCTTGTCCAGGTGGGGGACCTGTCATCCCGAACCAGAGCTTAGCACTGCAGCGCTCGGAGCGAAAGATTAGGACCCAGAAATTCAGATTTTTTTTTTTTCCATGAATGCTTAAGTCAAAAGTGCTTTTTTTTCTCCCCTCCCTTTGCTCCTTCCTCTTGCCTAACATCAGTTTTCATTTTGCTCTCATATTATATTGAACATAAAGACGGGTTTTTTGTGTACCTTGTGATTGCTTTATAAGCCCTATTTTTTCATTTTAGATGCAAATGTTGGAAGGCATCAGCAAACGAACTGAGGGGAAATCTGCTTACTTTGCTTAAAAATATGCAATGTGTTCAAAATTAACACTGATCCTCTATAAGTCAATACAACAAGGAAATAATCTGCTGAGGGCCATTAAAAACAGATCCGATAATTACTGATGCACTGTGTGATTGCAGAAACAACCGGCACACGTTAATTGAAACATATATGCATCTATATATATATATATTGATATATATATTTATAAAGAGAAAATAGGGCAGTAGAATTTGATATAAGGCTGTTTTTCTGTGCTCAGTTAAGGTGGACTCTGAAACGCACCAGCTGGGCAGCCAAGCATGAAGGGCAATACATAAGTCAGGGGCTTTATGGTTCAATGTGTGAAAATAAACTAGATATCCGCTTTTTTTTAATAGATAAATGCAATTTTGGTTAAAATTTTAACACCATAAAATCAATAGATTTAAATATTTTTTAAAAGCTAAAATGTAGAAGTTTTTGTTTTTTCTAAAAAAAAAAAAAGGTGTATTTCTGTAAAATGATCCCTTTGAGGGGCTTTGAGGGTCAATAAGTCAGATTTACTGCTCCAGTGAGAAGATATCTGTGATGGATTGGTGGGATTATTGGTCAGTGCCAATGCCTCAAAGACTGTGTTGTGTTTTTTTTTTTTTTTTTTTTTTTTTTTCCCCCACCGTCAAACACGCTCTCCAGCACATACAAGGGGAAATAAAACAAGTAGACGCTGCCAGAATACTGTATTTGGGGTGTATTTTTTTTTAACAATGTGAAAATCCCATTTTTAGACTGAGTAATCTATATTTCCTTTCATTTAAAGTTATTGTAAAGCACATTTCTACTGTGAATACGGCTTAGTCACTGCATTACTCAGAAGATTCATAATGCATCATAACATTAATGACAACATTGGTGTAAAAAAAAAAAAAAAACAAACCACCACATTAACAATCCTTGCTGGAAGCATCATATAAACTGATACATTTGCAGCGCTAAGTGGGTCAGTGCAAATCTAAATAAAAAATTCTGCTCTCTGCTGTAATCTTAAATACAATAAATAAATAATTGCATAAAAGCAACATATTACAATGTAATTGGACATTTTGATTCAGTTAAATTACTGGCGTAAATGTAGTAAATATGTCAACAGCATTTAAAATGAAAAACAGGTTATATTAGACTATCTATTACTTTCAGAAGATATTCTTGTCTAACTGAGAATTACATATTTAATTTGACTTACTGTAGTTATCTTCAAAATAACATTTAAAACACTTGCTATCTCCCAAGAAATAACAGCATCAAACCCAGAGAGTGAGTGGTGTGTTGGATTTTGAAGACTATTATGGGTAGAAACAAGCATGTCTGTAACATTTTTGCTTATTATTCTAAAGCTGAAGCTGCTGCTGTACAGTTTATCTTCCCATCCAGGCTGAAATTTTTGTTAAAATGTGTTACGTGGAACTAAACGTAACACCATTTAGGCCCACGTATTGGAGAATTTGTAGAAAATCAAGTCCTGTCACCTCTTTGAAATATGTGTGTTGTTTTAACATTTTCCTGAATAGTACATGTATGCTGAGATAAAAACGATGGACTTCATCAGGTTAACCATCTACTTTTATTTATTTTTCCATTATTGAAGTTTGTCTGTACGTTCAACTATGGGGTTGCATTCGTAAAATTAATGTATACAGTCAAAAATGAACAGCGATAATTTGAGTTATTTAGGTTAGTACTCATCTTTTCTGTCATAACAGGAAAAATATAGGGGAGGTTCATTTTTCACCATGTTATTCATTCATTTATAAATATCACAATTTCAAACTAAACATTAGAAAGCTAAGTATTTAGCTTCCAAGCTAAATATTTTTGCTTTATACATGCATAGCTTGACTTATGTATTGCCCTTAGAGGTACATTTTAGCCAATATCCAAATTCACTTGCTAATAGCTGGGAGTGGACTATAAAAATAATAGCTATTTTTAGCAAACTTCTAAATAAACGTCTGATGAGAGCAGCTGGCTTAAATTTTCCTCTTGACATGTGCAACATTTCAGATTTTTTTCACAAAATGCGATTCCTTTCTTTACATTTACACCTACATGAAACTGTCTTTAGACAGGCCAACGTGCATCATCAGAAACACTCACAGCAGCTTAACCACTTTACTTACTGAAGTCCTTCGTTCTAATGTGCTTTATCAAAATCTCACAACAGCATAAGAGCAGAAAGTGAGAACTTTAAGACTTGTGTGGGTAGAAAGTGTTAGTCCCAACCAGCGCTGTTAATGGGAGTGAGCAGTTGTAACTGTGTTTGAACAAAGCAACATAATTATTCTGTAACTTTTATGGTGCAGAACATAATAGTGTGGAAGGTTTTGGTCAAAATAGCACAAATTTGTCTTAAGTTTCCATCCGTTTAAGGTAAAAAATTAATATGAGGTTTCAATCTAGTAGAACAAGCTAGATAGAACAATGCTGACAAGGTAGTAATGCTAAAATATAAATGAATCAAGAATGAGATCTCTTATAGCACAGGAAGAGGCAGAAGAATAGCTTTGCAGGGACAATTCTCTTGTATGGGCAGCAAAACTAATTAGAAGGTTATCGGATAGAAAGGTGACAATTTTAGGCAGTCTGAATGTAAAATAGTGGTAAACAGTTTTGGAAATGTATTTCCAAAACTTGTCCAATTTAAGTTGCACAAGTAAAATTTTGTCCAATTTAAAAATGCAAACTATCAGCGGAAATGTTATCAAGTTCATATATTAATGCAAAAAAGGTACTTATTTAGAAGTTTCTGAGTGATGTAATGATTGTCAATTAAGAGTATTCATTTTATTTCATAAACTATTTCATTCACATTAAATTTATGTGAAGCTAAATAGAATCAGAAACATTTGAATACTCTATACAAATAAAATAAAATTAAGTAGTTAGATAAAGAGGATGGGGCTGCACAGTGGCACAGTTGGTAGAGCTGTTGCCTTGCAGCAAGAAGGTTCTGGGTTCAATTCCCAGCCCCAGTCTTTCTGCATGGAGTTTGCATGTTCTCCCTGTGCATGTATGGGTTTTCTCCAGGTACTCCGGTTTCCTCCAACAGTCCAAAAACATGACTGTCAGGTTGATTGGCCTCTCCAAATTGCCCCTAGGTGTGAGTGTGTGTGTGTGTGTGTGTGCATGGTTGTTTGTCCTGTGTGTCTTTGTGTTGCCTTGCAATAGACTGGTGACCTGTCCAGGGTGACCCCCGCCTCTCACCCGGAACGTCAGCTAGAGAGGAACCAGCAACCCTCCCGACCCCACCAAGGGACAAGGGTGGAAAATGAATGGATGGATGGAGATAAAGAGGATGTTGATATCTAAGAAAACACTTTGAGGTGAATAAATACATATTTGGTGGATAGTTTTACAACAGGCACAAAGTGCTTCAATGCTGGTGTTACTCAGAATTACAACAGTGTTGGAAACAGGTTGAAAAATCCCACCATTTACTCATATTATTGAAAAGTCAAAAGCGATATCGTGTTTACTGAAGAAACATATACATTATAACATTAGCATAGTCAATAAGCCTATTATATAGTGCTTCCACAACTTTCTAGCAAGGTGTGGAAATGGCAGCTTACATGTTAGCAACTGCAGCTATATGCTATACTGTCATCGTAGGTTCAGCAGAGCATCACCTTAAAGTCATTTTTAGTACTTAAAACTAAAGCTAAGTACCACAAGCTGGCAAAATGTAATGCATAAATATGAAGAAGGACCTCAGTAACACTAATCCTTTTATTCCAAAACAACATGTGAGAATATTTACCTGATGCTGCCTTTGACTGAATTCTGTTCTGGCTAGCGAACACGACACACATTCCAGGTAGAAACAGCAGCAACAGCACTGATAACGCTAACAAAGCCGACACAAAAACAACCATGTTAATCAGAGCAGAAATGTACCATGGGTGTAAAAAATTAACTAAGCCCCCTGTTAATAACATATCATTAGCAAACTATATTTAAGAATCAGCATAGAAATGCTGTTATGCTTACAGTTATTGTCTTTATCGTTTGCCCAGGTAAGAACCCTGCTTATTCTTCACAGTACTCCATATATTGAGTATATATAACAAATATTTAACACATTATCAGATGATTCTATTGAATGTGATGGAGGGGAGAATTTTCTACCTGTCTTAGCCTCGATACAAGGTTCAGTAATGAAGCGTCTTCCATGAAAGATTATAATTTTGAGCTCCATTTAAATGAAGGCCACGGTATTCTTAGGTTATCAAACTGGTGAGCTAAAGTTCAGTCAACAAATCCTGAAAAATACCTGCAATGTTTAAACATATTCAATGACAACTTGCGTCCAAATCGAGTTGAGCTACGGTCAACGCTTGTATAATTGTATTTTAATGTAGATGATGTAAGTAAATGAATACAATTTTGAGTAGAAACTACTTTTAATATCAAGAGTTTGTTCCTTTACAAACTATGTAGATTCACGTTGAGCCCTTCTGACCATGGAACTCCAAGAGTTTACAACACATTTTACCACTTGCCACTTGGACTTGACTGATATCACTTTTGGAAGTTAGTTCAATTTTCATGTATAGATCATTTCTAATTTAAGTAAACACATGCTGAAGGGGTAGAAATTAGATTTCATTACATACTAATGATATGATAGCATGACATTTTTGCATGTCTCGCTCAAAACCCACAGCTACTCAATCAACATGGAGGACATGGCTGTTGAGAGAGCATCTGCCGAGGGTTCTGTTGCCATATATTTCTTAAAAAAAAAAAAAAAGAAAGAGAGAGAGAAAAAAAATCACACACACACTTCCAGGACATGAAACAGCAATTAGCATGTCACTGTCACCCATCCACACACGCCCACTTCAATTTGGACAATTTATTCATGCATTTATCGTACCGAAGCGTGTAAAAGAACACTTCGTAGTTACAGTATGTTCGCTGTTTAACCTTTCATTTTGGGGAGGGGGAGAAGGAGGCAAACTGTGGAACAATTTCTCTGTCAGCACTATCGCTCAAGTGTTTTGCATATACTGTCATGGCTGCCTGCCGAGCGCGGGTGACCAACAGCAAAGAGCTCCGGGGCGTTCAGGCTGATGTGCGTGCTTGCATCCAATCACATCTGTCACAGTCGCAGCATTCTCTGGGGGTCAGATCGAGACGCGCTGATATTTCACGCGGCCCATTTCTACTGAGCATGTTGCAAATTATAGAAATTTTCACGTCATAAATGTAGTCTATGGCAGAATTAGAGCAGTCATATTTCTTCAATTTCTCATCTCAGATATCAAAATAAATTGTGCCGTGGCCGGACGACGCATTATAAACGCGGCGATACCGAAAATGCTACAGAGGGCCAGGCAGCCACAGAGAGAGGCCTGGTCTGTGCTGTTAGCTATCCACACAATCACAGTTTTGCAAAGTAGCCCTCGCTGGGTCAATTTGCTCTGTTGTGGCAAATAACAAAAATATGGTAATATGCGTATTGGTATTGCACTAAAGACCTCCTGAACAGGCTCCAACAATGATCACACCATGACCCTAATATTTATTGACTCAATTATCCTTCTATCTCCACATTTTGACCGTACACTTGGACTACTTATTTGTCCTGTGTAAAAGATGAAAGCAGGTGAAAAGTGCAGTGTGGAGCAAAAAAAAAAAGAAAAGGAAAAAATGAGAGCGAGAGTGTCAAAGAGTTTCATTTAGAGGAGGAGGAGGGTATTATGAGCACATTTATCCAAAATTGGAAAATAATGAAGAAAGATTAAAGCCCTCCCAGTATTTTTCGCTCTTCCCAAATGGACAACCAGTCCTGTAGTTGACAATGGGCCGCGGAGAGTTCCAGACACTATTATGTGGCACAAATGAGGGAGTGACAATGTAAAAGCCTCTTTTGGGGAGATAGAGGGAAGGAAAGTTGAATGTGGCGTACTCGTGCACATCTCCTTTTGTAGTTTTTCCATGTATTTTTTCTGTTGTGGCGCGACAAGACAGAAGATAAGCACTCACACTGTCTTAAATGAAGCAAAGGATAGAGGTTTTTTTCTTTTTACATCCTCCATTATGGCTGTTATTAGACTACGCATTTACAAGTGTGTTAGCTCCACCTAGACTTGCCATTCTGACCTCAACTTTTCTGTTTCGCCCAGAAGAGAAAAAAAAAGTGCCGCTAACACAAACAAACACATGCACCTGCTATTCAGGATCTGCTGGCCCCTGATTGGCTTATCAAAAGCCTGAAAAATGTTCTTTATTAACTGTTTTTATTACATTTTTCCGGAATAAATCAATTCATTTGAACTGTGGGTGCAGTTTAAGGTGCACATGACAGCTTGAGCATTATGTTTAGATAGGGGTAGGAGGGGAGTGAGATGAGAACTACAGCCCCCCATCACCTCAACCTTAAGCTGAGAAAATACAGACAACCAGGTCACAGAAATTCTGTCACAAGTTATTGGGCACCTAAGAGTGTGGGAAATCCTGTGGTGCAATATTATTCTCTGTAAATCTCAGACTGTGAATAACACAAGCCAAGCAATTTACGCAGGAAGGTCATAGCAAAGTAAAGCAGGAAAATTGCCAGAAGAAGAAGAAGAAGAAAAAAACAGGCTTTCTGAGAGAGTGAAATAGACGAGAGATGAAGGGAGATGAAAAGTTGACGAGCTACCCGGGCAGGTCTACAAAAAGTAATGAATATCCCTCGGTGTGGAGCGATTTTGAGGAACTGTCATTCTGAATGAAGTGAGATAAAAAATTATATTTCTCCCAGATAAAAAAAATAAATAAAAATCTCAAACCATTACAAAAGTAGAAAGGACACATGTCTGCCTGATGCTGCCCTTAATCCAAGACAAGGCCTGACAGCCGGCACCATCAAATGTCAGAGCGGCTGAAGCATCAAAACACACTGATTATAAAACACATATGAGAGAAATAAAAATAGACTATTCAGTGGGGGTGGGCGGGGGGAGCCCCTCTATTTTGTAATACAATATAAATATGAACTTTCTATTTAAAATAAATATCCATTAAATGTTAATAATCTTGCCAGTTACATAATTTTTTCTTAAAAATGAGAAAAAATATGGATGTCAGAACTTTATATAGTGTGTATTCTCAGTAAACAGCTGCACCAAAACACTTGGACTTTTCTAGTGTGTGCTAGGGCTGTGTAATAATATCGATTTTGCGATATATATCAATATTTTCTTTCCTAGAAAAAAAATCGATATTCATTTGCAAGTATCGTAACATCCAACTGTCACCTTGTTCACTCACTGCTTGCTTCGCACCAGGTCATCAGGCTTAGAGTGATTCCTTCAGATGTTAAGGTTAAAAAGGTATCAAACTATTCAGTGCAGGTACTTGGTGCATTTTATTTACTTTACTAATCCATGTCAGCTACAGTTTGTACTGTTTCAATTAAAAGAAACATGTTATCTCACCACTTCTTTGATTCATTTTGTCCAGCTGTTGACTTTAAGTCTGTGTCCAACCAGAGCCAGGTATTGTGATGTTGGAGCTTTTAATCAGTTTTCAGTTAAATTAATTCAATCCAACTCTATAACAGTCACAGAATGTGACCAAAATCACTTTGTCCCACTAAAATCTTTCAGAAAATCACAAAAGTGTATTGAATCATATTGCTTTCTGAATATCGTAACATATATCGTATCGTGAGCAGAATATCGTGTATTGTATCATATCGTGATATTATTGTATCATTGCAGCCCTAGTGTGTGCTATGCCTGACAGTAAGCGTAAACGGAGCGGCGCAGCATTGAATGGGTGATTGGAGTGTTATTATGTGTTCCAGTGGAAACACATAATAAAGTGGAAATCTCCTGTTTTTTAGATGGAACATTTCACAGAAAGATCTCTAGAATCGGGTTCTGAGTCTGTGACCTGGTTTTTGGGTGGACCACCCACTTTCCCCAATGTGGGTGGTCACCAACTAGACACCAGTCACAAACTAACATGCATAAAAGTAAACTAATGACAGAGCAACTAGGAGATTATGTGTTATCTTCCTTTAATAAAAATAAAAAGTAACAATTTCCTCTGGGTTTTCAATAACTAATTCAAAGCACAGTGAACTGACCTACAACTAGGGATGCACTGATGTAAATATCTGGACCAATACAAACATTTGATATTAGTACTGCGAAAACCAATATTTATTGATATTGTGATCAATCAAGTTTATTTGTTTAGCAAATTTCAGCAACACAGTAGTTCAAAGTGTTGTGTTATCATGAAAGCAACACATCACACAGTCAACAGTCATGAAAACCAATAATAGACGTTACATTTTGACAAGAGCCATCATTAAAATCATCAACACCTCAAATACCGCTACCCTTTCAAAACCATGAAAAAAAAAACTACGTATCGCATGTTTTTACTGCCCAGTTTTACTTTTTACCACCCAGTTTTACTCATAACCCTGATACCGGTATGTTAAAAAGTGATTGGCATTGGCTGATACCTATGCTGATGATATATCATGCCTCCCTACTCAGAAACCATAGCAACCATGTAACTGGGGAAGCATGACCATGAAAAAGAGATGGTTCTCTGTCACTTGTGAACCAAAGACGTGTTCTGTTGTCAGAGAGAACTGCACATGTTCATGACATGTACAGTTTGAACCTGTGGGGAAATGAAGCTATACACCATGGTCAATGAAGTGATTCAAGATTCCCATTTGATACATATTTAAATCCAGACAGTGTTTGATCAGATCTAGTTAAAAGTCTAAGCTACTTCAGACTCATCAAACCAGAATTGAATCATTCGAGATTCATGGAACTATTACTCCGTTCATGAAATTATAAAAAAAAACTTCATTTTCTTTGCTTTTTTGCCATCAAGGTAACATTAATATGCGATAAACTTGAAAATGCATTTTATGTAGTGTTAAAATACTAATTTTACTATTTTTTTATTTTTACTGATTACAGATGCTATGAAACAAAGTTTGGATTTAGGAAAAAAAAGGCATAAAAATGGAGAACTAGACTTTTCTCAAAAGTAGAAGTACATTGTACACTTTAGATATTTGGAGACAGAGAGAGAAAAATACATGCCCCAAGAATCGTGAAATGTGTTCTCTTTACCCGGGTTGCGAGAAAAGTATGTCCTCATTTTTCCCATGTAGTTCTGATCAATTATTTTAACCTTCACTGGGTGATCGGTCTCCTGGAAGAACTTTCTTCTTGAAAGACTCTTCTTGATTTTTTCAGTATTCTAGCCATAACAAAATTTTCTCTTGTTCTTGCAGCTTTGAGTAGACAAAACAAATTTCTTGGTGCATGCGCTGTATGTCAGTACAGGTCTCAGAGCTGCAGTTTAACCCACGACTCACCCACTAAGCTCCTTCAGACTAGCCAGCAGCAATTAGCAAACAGCTGGTGGAACTGAACATCTGCTGAGCTCATTGTGTGAGCTACTTCGCAGTGAAACGCTGGTAAAAACTTTGTTAAAGGGTTAATAGAGGAGCCATGTTGTGCTGACTTCCTGAAGGAGGAGTTTCAGGAAGAGTAGGAGTTTTTTTAAAGAGACAGAAACCCAATTTCAAGGCATTGAATTACAAAGTCAGATTTTTTACTTTTAAGTCATATATAACATATATAGCATGTTTATAACAACTTAAGTTAGAGTTTCTTAATTCTGCTATAAAATGACACTATGTGCCTGGAAAGTACTTAATACTGGTCCTTTAAAACAGTGGTATCAATCTCCAGTCCTTGAGAGCCAGAGTCCTTCAACTTTTAAATGTGTCCCTTTTCCTACACACTGGAATTAAATGTAACACTGTTTCACTAGCATTCCGCCAAGCTCTGCTAATGAGTTAATACTGGAGCCATGTGTGCTGAAGCAGAGAGACATCTAAAAGTTGCAGGACTCCGGCTCTCAAGAACTGGAGTTTGAGACCCCTGACAAATATTTACAATAACTATCGGCACCCAAAGTACCACCAGTGGCGAACGATTGAACTAGTTCTTTTGTCCGGAATCCCATTGTGTTCATCGCACAAAAAAATCCTTGAAGAATATCTGAGTCAGAGTCGACACTACGAAGCTATAAGCTCTACGATCTGCATTATGTCCGCAACCAACCAAAAGTGGGGGAGGCTAACTTTTTCCTCCCACCCTCCTTTCCACTGGCCCCCACTTTTTATATATATATTTATCAGTTCAATCTCTTTTATGCAGTGGCGAATGAATTGAGCAGCCATAGATTTCGCCTTGTGTCGCACAAAACAAGGTGTCCTTCGCGGGAGAATACAGTCATGCTTCTCATTCCAAAGTCTTAGTGCTTTTTCCTTGAATAAATCATCCACCTCTATTGAATCCTTTTCATTCTCCTACACAGGCCCCACCATTCAGAGTGAAAAGAAAAGGACTCTGAATTACTTCAAGCTGGAGAGTTACCTTGCATAGAGGGGAATTAAGGACCATTTGCCAATATTGTGGATCAACTATGCGGGGAAGAAAAGCGGCATTCTTGTGTTACCTGGCTGGGGAATAAAGCCACAATGGACTTCAAACAAGAAACCAGCGCACAATCTGCAGACTGATTTTTTACCTGAGGGACCTTGGACTTTTTTCCTTTTTTTCCCACAACAAACAGTTTCCAGCAACGACGAGCATAAAAGAGAGCGTCTGAATAGTTGTATTACCCTCCTGGCCTTTGTCGGGAAGAATGCGGGCCATTCATTGTGCGTCAATGGGTGACCCCCAGCCTCATAATTCGTCGGCGTGGAGCCACGGAGTAAACAGCTGCCTTCGGAGGCTGTTGTTTTTTGAGAGTTGTTTAGGCAAGGTTTATAATTCGCAAAGTTTTTCCGCATATTTTGGGAGCTATAAGCTCCTTCACGCGCCCTTGTCTGTTGAACACTGGTTGAACCCATAGAAACAATGCAGAGAATTGCAGAAATCAACACACACGCACATCTTCCTGTTGAGGCGACAGAAAATCAGAGGTGGCAATACAAAACATCCAGCCAGTAAAATCAAATAATCTTTCAGAAGAGGCTTCAAAGTGAATATGCAGGTGTGATGTTTGAGTCGGCTGACTAACCCCGGCTTGCTCTTCTAGGTGCCCGCACTCCCCCCCACCTGAGTGACACTCTCTTGAGCTCTGCTCCAGTTTCCAGGCCCTCTAACAGCGAGATAAGACTCTTATCACCGCCAGGAGTGAAGATTTGGCCTCAATCCAAGGGGAACCAACGGAGCAGCAAAACCACTGTCTAGACACTTAAAGTGAACTAAAAGCAACAATGCTCCGTTTGACAGGAAACACTAAAGGGCTGTCGCTGCGGCACGGCAAGTCGTGGAGGCTGTAGTTCAGACAATGTCATTGTGCGAGAGCGTCTCAGCAGATCCCTTCCTTTTTCCCGGACTACCCCTTTTTTTTTCTTTCCCCCCCTCATCGTGAGATAGCATGAAACCTCTGCAGTTCCAGAGGAAGAGACGCTGGAGAGATCTGATAAAGTTTAGAACCAATACCTGGTTTATGACACACATGGAGTTATATGAAGATATATATAGTTTTGTTTTTTTTTCCATTTCTCAGCAGCTGGACTCGCTTGAATGGAACACTTTCAATACGTCGACATATAAAGTAACAATTCCACTCAGGCTAATTATGTTCACGCAACAAACGAAGGACGTTTTGATTAAAGAGTTTCGAGTGAAAACCACAGGTGGTGTCGTCGAATAGCAGAGGTCAAGATCTGCCTTAGAAACAAAGCTAAACGACGAGAGATAGCAGCTAGCTATCTCTTAGCTAGCAGGCGGTGGCCGGAGCGTGCAGGAACACGAGGCTCTGCGTGTCATCTAACTCAAGAACTCAAGTGGAGGTTTTCCCACATTTGTGGTGTTAAGAGGTAAAACAAAAACCCAGATGTGTTCGAGATCTAGATGTTGCTTTAGATGATGTCACAAAAATGCAGCAGCCAGAAGCAAAATTCTGTCTTCAAGCCTGTTGTCCCGATGCTTTAATTACTGATCTGCAGGGCTTGACGTTTTGAACCCGTGTTGCATCTCTTAAGGGAGTAAATATCACAGGGACTGATTAGTGGATGTGATTGCAATCTGGTCTGCATGCTCCACAGAAACTGAATGATAATGTAGAGAAACCGTCAAAATAATGGTGAGCTAAGCATGTGGAATTTTGATTGAGTCGATGGGAAACTTTTTGTTTACATTTTTCTTGTAAGAATGAACTATAAGAAGGGGAATTAAATAACTTTTTTGGGACGCATGTGACCCCTGCTGGTCACTCAGCTGGATTTCTCTGCTCCTTTTTAGCCACCCAAGTGCTGACAAAGTGAAAAGATTCCTACAGCAATGTGGGCCAATGTGGGATTCTCCCTTTGGTGCTGGAAACCCGAGCAAATGGCATTTTAGTCTGAGTATTTCACTCTGTAAAATCTCAAGTGTTGTAATTTTGGCAGTAATTAGAGGTGAATTGTGTCATCAGCCCATTGTGCTGCGATTAAAGGCATGACTTTACTGTAATAATGATGCGTAAGAGGCTGTGGAAATGTGTGAGTGTGCTACATCACTGATTAAATTAGATCTAAAAGTGGAAAACAAGGTTGCCGAGTGGTTCAGGAAAAATGTTCACAGCAGCCTTTTATTATTAAATCGTCTCTTAACTCAGTCTTATTGTGTTTATGAGGGATTGTTGACATCACTGGCAACACGCATACAATAATCACAGTCACTAATGATATCAGTTACAGCTGATGTAAAGGCAGTAAAGCAGTCACTAAATGTAAAGCAGATTCACTGAATGTGAACACATCTTTATTAAGATAAGGAGATTTTACACTGCAAAAACACAAAATCTTACCAAGTTACTTTGGTCTAGTTTCTAGAGGGAGTATTTCAATACACTTCAAACAAGACAAAGCTAGCTTAAAAGTAACTTTTCAGCAACAAACAAGAGCTTGTTTTAAGTGAATAATCCTTAGTATTGATGAAAAATTATTGGTTCCATACACTTATAACATTTTTCTTACAGGTGAAATAATACTTTTTCATCAACATTAAGGAATTGTTGACTTAAAATAAGTTCCCGTATCTTGCTGAAAAGTCACTTGTAAGTTAGTTTTGTCTTGTTTGAAGTGTACTAAGATACTTACACCAGAAACTAGACTAACATCACTTGCTAAGATTTTGTGTTTATGGTTTTTTTTCTGCATTTGCATCCTTTTGTTAAAGCTACTGTTGGAGGAGAGGTTTAAAATGATTGAAAGGTACCAATGTAAACACAAGACAGAAACCAGTCGGGAGGCTGCCAAGAGCCTGATAGTAACACTGAAGAAGATTCTGCAATTGCCAATAAGTACTAGTTATGGGTAGAACAATCTGGTGAATCCTTCAAATGTCTCAGCTAAGAACCAGAGTTGCAAAATGGATGCATTTTCTTCCAGGGATGAAATCTCAAAAAATTGCCTGCAACCATCCCCCACTGCAATATTTTAATGTTTGGAAGCATGGCCAATATGGCCGGAGTGGCTTTGTTCACTTCTTCCAAAGCCATTGCTAATACTACTGGCAGACTACATTTCTGAAACAAAAATCCTCATCATGACCATTCATAACGTCTCTTCCTGTTCGCTAATTGGCCTGGTTGAAATTCTACTGCAGGAATCCAAGTTAATGGGAGACATTCCGGACGGAGCAGCAAAGGGAGATGAGAATCATCAAAGTGGATGAAATTGTGAATAGTTCCAAGTATCAGAACATGCATTTCCTTTTTCAGCATCATAGAAAGTCCAACCATACATCCAAATCAACAAAAAAAGAACTGTACCTGAAGAAAAGCAATGTTTTGAAATGAATCTCTCAGGAACTGAACACAACTCTGGCAAAGATCTGATGGTAATTTTTGCAACTTCTTTCATCAGAACTGGTGGAACGCAGTGGACCAGAGATCATCAGCTTGATGCTACCACTACCGTACTTGAGTGTTGACTATGTTGGTAATTAGTAAGACGAAAGATCTCTTTCTGGGAGGGAAGGTAGAAAATAGCAATGAAAATTCTTTACTTTGTCATCCTACATGGATTGTATTTACATCATATTAAGACTCACTCGAGATAACTGAGGATTACCAATGTATGGTTTATTCTGAGGATACTCAGTCAGAAATCTTAGTGTGGTAACAACACAGTTAAACATCAAAACTAAATAAAGTCAATATCTGGTTTAAACCACTTCTCATTCCGCTGATTATGATAGTAAATGGCTACATTTACTTTTTACAACTTGCAATCAACATTTTACATAACAGAAAAAAACACAACTTTTCCAAACAAAATAAAAGTAGTTTGTGTTTGATTTTTTGTGTATTTGCTTTTTTAAATGAAAGGCTTTCACTTGTTGTATTTGTTTATGTTTTCAATGTCACTTTGAACATCTTGATAACTATAAAACGCCATGAGCTTAATGGAGGTCATTTATTGAATAAATCTATCTTATAATATGTTTGGTCATTTATTGAATAAATCTATTTTATTCAATAATAAGTTTGGGGGTTTAATGTTCAGAAAGTCACTGACTGGGCTTAAAAGCAATCTTTGTTTGTTTGGTTATTTGTTTTTAGTTGTGAATGTGTTTTTGGGGGGGGGAGTTTAAAAAAAGGATTTTATGTTCAATAATTTGTGATGAGCGAAAATCTGTCTCCCATCAAAATAGCACTTTTGATACAATAATAATTATGCAACAAACAATAATAATTATGTAACAAAGATGTCCAAATAGTATTTCTCTATGTAGGAGATGGCGGATAATTTTTGTGACAGATGTAGAGTTTGAGTTGTCCCGTTTTTAGACTCCCTGCACAAATCAATGAGTAAGAAATCCCAGTCTGCCAACGCCATCTAGTGGATAAAAGTGTGTAACTGTTGCACCACCTGAAAGTGTTTAGTGTAACTTTTACTTTCTTGGCTTTCTTCCATAAATAAGTGGAAATAAACTGGAGACAGAGTATAACAATACATATATAACAATTAAAACATCACAAATAAGCCAAAAAGCAGACAGGTTCATATATATTTTCATTTGATCTATTTTAAAAAAATAAAATATTTAAAACAATTTAAAGGAACACAATGTTAGCTATAGCTACAGCTCACAGGGTACTAACCCAGGAGTTATAACTTTTTTGTTGATTTTTTTTTAACTTCACAGATTTTATCCTGAAACTTTCAGAAAAATGCCTGGAAAGTTTCAAGAAAATTCCAGAAAGTAACATCTAAATTGACAGAAAGTACAGCCTGGTCCATAAGGCAACTACCTCGGCTTTCTGAGATCAGGTTTGCCAGTCAGCTGGAGGGTTAGGTGACAAGAAGCTCAACTTTTCACTCATCTGAGAAAAAGGTCAGCTCCATCTGGATTCCCAGTAGAGTTAGAAATGTTCAACTTTTGGAGCTCATAAATCTCCCTGTTTTTCTCTAGAAAATGTCTGAGGCAAAATGAGTCAATAGAAATTGACTCTTTTTTTTTTTTTAATCTCTACAATGTCTTAAAAATACGCCATCGTAGCACCAAACATGCAGGGAATTTGAGAGAGTTCTGTAAGGCCCATCCCATCTGCATGTAATGTCATCACAAACATACCTGAAGCGTTGATTCATATTTGAGAAATCCCTTTATGTCCCCTGGTAGCCATTCGGTTTGCAGAAAGAGTCCGGCGTAACCGAGCGCCGCCTTTCCCCCGAAGCTCCTCCTCGGCGCTGCGTCTCTCTGAGGCGCCTCACCCTCGTCTCCACCCCTCGGCTCCTTCAGACAAGCGGCAGCAGCAATTAGCAAACACATGGTGGAAGTGTGGGTCTGCTTAACACATAATGAGCTACTTCTCTGTGAATCGCTGGTAAAAAGGTTAATAGAGGAAAGCTGTTGCGACGGCGCATTGAAAGCGGACTGTCAGAAAGAGTGTGAGCCTCTTAAAGCGACAGAGGTCCAATTCTGAGACGTTAAACTGCAAAGTCACGTTTCTTTTAAGTCATGTTTGAAATGTACAACATTTTTATAACAGAAAGTCACAATTACTCGGTTGTGCTATATTAAATTGCACTATCTGGCTGGAAAATTCATATTACATAGTTTTGTTTATGTAAGCACCATCTAACCAACTGGTGCAGCATTACTAATAGATAGCTGTGTGGAATTACGTCTTTGAAAGTCCTTGACTCTTAAAAAAAAGAATAGGTTCAAGGCAGTAGTGTTCTGTTTTTTAAGAATTGTGATGTCGAATTTTCTTTAAAAAAAAAAACAGACCATATCTGTGTACGTAAACAGAAGCTAGAATATTTCATAACACTGTTCCATCCATATGTAGTAACCCCAATAACAGTGTTTTAGGGGGGGTTGGCTCTAATTTTCATCCAGTAAGGTTCAAAGGCTCTAAGGATGCAAACACATTTCTAATATTGAGGGGAAAAAAATCTGCTTATCTAAAAAAAAATGTAAAAATATACAACTTGTATAGAGGAATCTGTCTTCTGGTCATGTACCAATCCTCTAAAAAAAAAAGGATAATCTCATACAGTACGTACTGAATTTAAAGTTTGCTGTTGGTGTGCAAGTAAAAGACAGAAAGAGGAGATACGAGAAAGTAAGAGAGAGGAGATAAGAAGCCACTCGACTCTTTCATGTTGCGAGATGCAGGAGCAGATCGGCAGCAGAAGGCGAGTAACACGGCGGAAAAAAGAAAAAAAAAAACGCCCAGAGACACAAATCCAACTCTCAAATGTTTCTTTCTCTTTTCAGATTCAGAACTGCCTTGGCTTTCAAGGCAATCTCAATGGGCAGAGGGAATCCTGAGGCCACCTAGATGGCTCTCCAAACACTTAGCAGAGACACTTTCTCTTAAATCACCTGCTATCTTAATCTGACAGCCCAGCTCGATTACAAGGCAGAAAAATTGCTTTCCTTGCCACCAGCAGTCGTTGGGAAATTATCTTAATTGTGTCGTGATTATGCCTCAGAGCTCCGGTGAGAGCTTTTCCGATGCTCCGTTCAAACACAGGAGCATTTTGGAAGTGTTGAAAATGCACCTCTGTCAGCTCTCAGGAGGAGAAGGGATGGAGGAAGAAACAGAGTCATCTGCTCTGGGTTCATGATTCAGACCAAAATGGACAACGAACATGAAAGGAGGAGGAGGATTTTAACAGAAAGGCTGCTTGGAGAAATCAAATTAAACCTAATTTCTGCATCCAAATTTAAGAAAGAAGAAGTCAAGTGTTCCCACATTTTGACACGCTCCAGATACAAACTTCTATGTAGGCTATTTTATTTGGGAATTTATGTGAGAAGCTAAGAATAATAGATTAGCAAAAATAAAAATAAAACAATCAATTCAAATTTGACCCAAAGGAAAATTAAATGCAACTCATTTCATCAAGTACCTCAATGTGGATGGTGATGCTGTTACCATGGGGTCGTAGTTCAGGTATCATTGGAGCATTTCAGATGTTAATCAGCTGCTTCCTTGTAAATACAATGTATCTCGTTGCCATTACATATTGTGGCAACGAGAAAAAGTGAGAAAAAATTAAAAAAAAAAAAAAAAAACATCCAGGAAAAGGATGTTTAGAAAAACCGGAACTAGATCCATCTCTCGTTTAAAGATCCTGCTGTTGCGGCCTCTTCTTCCGTTGACGTAAGGTGCCTTTTTGGTTTTAAACCAACTAGTGCTGGACGGTATGACTAAAAATGTGTATCACGTTTTTTAAAGATTCTGGCGGTTTCATTTTATCACGATATGTATATTTGACTTATTTTTTCCTGACTGCTGTTTGTGGCCTATTTTACTCGCAGGAGTACAAGGCAACTCATAGACTGCAGCAAAAGTATCAATTCGTCCCAACAAAAATACATGAACTAGTCGATATGAAATTGTAGAAAGAAATGTAGAATGTAAACTATTTTTCTTATGCAAAACGGAACATAAATTGCCAATTTTAACAATTCTTTTCAAAAAGAAAATAATTATTCTATAATATACACAATATCACCTAAAAATACTCAGGCAAGAATATCCATCCTCCGATGTTAAGTTTTATAAATGCAACATTACGAACGTTATTCGTAATGCCAATGTGGTTAAAGTGTTTTCGGTTCGCTAAGATATAGTCTACCTCACATCCAGCGTTTTAATCAACCTTGTTGACCGTCGTTAGCGGCTTCACGTCCTTTAATTGGTTGGTTGACATTGTCACGCTACCACGTGCTTTTCCCGCTACATACCGAGCGTCGGACTTTTTAAATACACTTCCGAACCCCCACACACACACACACACACACACACACACACACACACACACACACACACACACACACACACACACACACACACACACGCTTTTCCTTGTCCATCTCCCGTCTTGATCAGCCATGTTTTTTTCTTCGTCATTCCAACTCGACTAGCTGTTGACCAACAAACAGGCGGTTTTCCTACCTTGCTGAGCCAAGCAGCTCCAGCGCTCCTAGTGGCGAACAATATGTTTTGAACAATCAGTTTTCACAGCTATGAATTGATACCGGATATACCGCCGTATTGCAAAGAATCCATCAGCTGGGACTTCAGCTCATCTACCGCATCAGAACGAGTTTTTCCATGTTATCGTTTTCGCTGAACTTTTGGACATCGCTGAGCGACGAAGATCCTCGCATAGCTAGAGATCATTCTGTTGTATGAGCTGAAAGTTAAAAGTAGTTACACTTAATGTTTTGCTGAATAGAATCTTTGTTCAATATATGATCAAAATTTGCACCCAAATTTTTTCATTAAATTTTTTTACAGTGACCTTCCACATTTTAGATGTACTCAAACTGCTAAATTCTCAAAAATCCATCTTATCCAATCACCTCACAGCTTTATGTTGGTCAATCAAAAAATACATTCATTTGTGATGAACCCAAAAATGACAGAGATAAAAAATATTTTCAATTTTTTTATTGGCTTTTGGACAATTTTTTCCAGTGTCGCCCATAACCGTTCACTTCATGGTATTTGCATAATCTTTCGTTCAATACTAGGAGGATATAAACCAAGGTAGGTAGATGCTAGACATTTACTTAGCAGCTAGTAGGCTAAACTTACAAGCCAAGTAAAACACACATCTGAGAAGAAAATGTTTTTGAAAGAATGAGGAAACATCTTGCAGTTGTCTACTGAAAGCAACTCATCTCTACCTGGTTTGTATCTTTCTAGTTGTAAGGCTGAAATAAAAATTAAAAATAAAAAAAGGGAGGGGCCATTGCTATATAACAGAGGGGATCTGCATAGCAACTGGAAGACAAAGGGACTGGACACTGACCCATTGCAGAGGGCAAAGAAAGCAGGACGTCATTAAAGTTGGCACAAGATGGTCGACTTCCGTAGTAGAGTGATCTACTTTATAATGTAACGAATCTATTTAAAACAGTTAGTGTGAGGTTTTGATGCTGCGGAGCTCTAGCCTAGTGTTGTACAAAGTTTAGGTGTGGCATGATCTCCAAGCATCTGGCAGTTTGAGTTGGTGCCATTCTGTGCTGGCTGAAAACCAGCCAACATCCTCCTCCTTTCCCTCCCCAACACCTTCCATCACAGCTCACCAATTCATAAGGCTACAAGGTGGGAGCTGAAGTTTGATCGTTCGCACAGCAGCACAGGTACCAGCACATGGAAGGACATGATTGGACGATCACTATAGTGTGCTTGGAAACGGATGACGTCGTCATTTTCACTGGGCTACATGGATGAAGCAGGAAGGGGCGTGGGAACCTTCTACGACTGACGGTTAAGTTTCAACACTAAAATCAGCACCTCCCCACCCCCAGGGTTCCTGCAAAGGCAACTAAGATCAGGGCAGCTCACGTAAAAAGTAGTGATGTCTTTGTCATCATGATTTGGTAGAACAGTTCAAACCACGATGAGGCGTCTGGTCTAAAACATTTAAAACATCGGTGTAGACGTGGCAGCGACGCGGCCGGAACATTTAGGCTCGAGACGGTACGAGTGAACGCAGACACAAAGCTCATGATTGATTACAGTATCTGAAAGCTCTTGTTGTGGACTGGTGACCGAGATGCAGGATGATATTCTGAGAACTAAAGACTTTGAGGGTCAGAGGTCAGTCCAGGTCCAGAGGTTTTTTTAGGGGCATAGGGAGGGATGCAGATGGAGTTGGTGGAGGGGAAGATTTGACTAGTTACGTTTAAGCCAATGGCTTAAAAGCGTTTGGGTCCCCAGGGTGACGCCTTCGCTTGGACCGGAGCGCCAAAGCTTGGGAAGTCTTCTGAGCTGCTCATGTCAGGAGCCTGGAAGGAAAAGGAGCAAATGGATTCAGAAAAACTAGTGAGGAGGAGTGGAATAGCAGATGGTTGGGTCAGTCTGACCTTCTCGTTGCCGGTGGCCCAGGGAGCCTCTCTAACCACGAAACCTTTGGAATGGCCACGCTGCTCGTCCGCAGCAGCAACGCTGCCACCAGGTGGCCTCATGTACGCCATCTTCGCCTCGTTTTCAACAACATCTGACAACTGAAAATTAACAACCAAAGAAAGTGCATCAGCAAACATTTGGCATTTGATCATGACTGGACAAAAAAAAAAAAAAAAAAAAAGATCAGAGGAGCTTACATATTCCTCTTCCAGGTTCAGAAGATGATCAATGGCTTCATCCACATGTTCAGGACGACCTACGACTGTCACAAGGTTTGGGTCTGCAGCACCACTCTGTGGAAACCTGAGATCAATCTGAAAACATTGAAAAGTCATGTTTAACTTAATATTTAAGTCATGATTAAAAAAAAATTTGACATTTTCAATAAAAGCTAATCTGGCTAGAAATTTTCTGGAACATGTTTTTGACTTAAATGCTCTGTGAATTTACATTTTTAGCTCCTGTCTTACCTTGATTATAAGTTTGTACATTTAAATGACATCAGGGAGGTTTTGGTTCCTTTGTGCGTGTTTTTGGACAGGAGAACATTTCAGCTCTGATGCTCACCTTAAACTCATCCATGATCTTGCGGATGCCCTTGCCCCGAGCACCAATGATGCGGGCATGAACCCTGCTGTCCAGGGTGATGGTCTCTGAGATCATCTCCTCCAGCTCGTCCACTATAGCCTGGATAGCCTCCCGTGCAGCTATGGCATTCTGCTCGTATCCTGTAATCGTGATCTGATCCTTTGAAGAAGAAGAGAAAGAAAAAAAAAAAAAGATTTGAGCCATTCCATTTTATAAAAGTGTTTAAAAAGAAAGAATTTTAAGAATTAGTTGCCATGCTATACCTGGTTTTCATCATTCTTCTCTGGGAACTGGATGTTCACATCATGCTCTGTGCGGATGTTTGTAATGATGGCACCCTTGCGGCCGATGATTTTTGGGTGATACTTTGGGTCCACAGTGATGGTCAGTTTGAAGCTCTTGAGTGCCTGCAGGTTCAGGAGAGATTTTTTTGCACAAAACTTTGTTTCATCGCCCAATTTCATGCGTTTGAAAGTTAATCCGAGACTTTTGTGCTGATGTGTTGTGCATGACCTTTAAAAGGTGACCTAATATGATTCCTTGAGCAGGAATCATATTAGGCGTTTTATTACAGGCCAAAACATGTTTATATTTTTTTGTACCAATATTCTTGGATAACGAGATTTGAGTCTGATCAGTTCTGTGTACTGAGGTTATTTCACAATGAGCTGTTATAGGGCTTCTGTCACTTTAAATCCAAATAAGCTGGTGCTGGCCACACCCCTGAACTCACTGTTGGCTGCAAACAGATGCTCAACTATATGACTTTATGTCTCTGAAAAGCAGAAGTGGAGCCTCCTGCAAAACCAACAAGAATAAAAGCACATGGATTCTGGATGGCAAGTTAACAACAAAACACTTGTCTTTTCTGGTAGCCATTGTATGGAACATATAGTAGCAGTAAAACTAGAAGACCAAATGTGCTGGAGCTCAGCTTGGGTTGCTAAGTAACAGTGCAGTGCCCGTCATTCATGACTTTACAATTGGGATGTTTTTGAAACCGTTCATTTTCCAAACATAAAAAAAACATGAATTCATTGCCAAAAAACATCAGTTTTAGAAGCAGTAGAAACCAAATGGACGTATAAAATTTTACTTTAGCATAACATTAAATAACTTCAATGTTTTTTGAGATAACATTAAAAATCAAGTGCAGGACTAAGAAAATCATCCCAGTTTTGTGTTGCATCTTGTGAAAGAGGCTGAAGCAGAACAAAAATACAAACCCGATCTGCCTGCTCAGCCTGTAGGTCCTTGACGCGCTCGAAGAGGCCTTCTTTGGCACGGTCAAGGTGAGAGGCCAAGCCGGTGATGGCGATTTTATCAGACTGCTGGTCAGGAGGAGGCACTTGTATGTTTACCTGGAAGCATGTTCAAGTCATAAGGAAGCTGCACTGAGCCCACACTGTGTTTTAACAGATTTTAAAAGATGGCATACCTCAAATTCATCCATCATCTTACGAATTCCACTTCCTTTTTGTCCAATAATGTATCGATGAAGCTCAAAAGGCACTTCCACCTCAACCGTGACAGGAACCAGGACCTACAGAGAGGAAGAAGCGCTTAGATGTAGAAAAGCAACTGACTGAGTCCAAACTGAGGCGTGGCGTCAGCTCCGACCTTCAGCGCTTCCACGGCAGCCTCACAACGCTCTTTGCGACCAGAAATCAAAATCACGTCACACTTTTTGGGAGCGTTTGGGTCAACGGGTTCTTTCACTTCACCATTGGTCTCTCCGTTCTCCTGAACAGGAGCTTCTGCAGGAGGTGCTGCTAAACAAACACATATACTTGCCATTAATTGTTTTGAGCCAAAACGCTCCTTTTAGTTTAAAGCAGAGGTTCCCAAACTGTGGGGCGCTGGAAGCAGTCTGGATGATAATTTTTTTTTTTAAAAACCATGAACGCTGTATGCGCTCGGTTTTTACCTTAGAACGGCCAACTCTGTTATTCCTATGTCAATTTGATACAGTAGGGTCTTCCACACTTCCCATATCAGTGTCCTCCGTCACTTTTATCAGCAGTTAAAACATTAATCCATTGTCAACATGTGGTAACCTGTTTTTCCGAGCCACCTTTAAACGCAACATGAGCGCTACGACACTCGCGCTGGTTTACACCTGTGTGGCAGCGAAGGAGACCAGCTGCTGCTGCGCAGAGCTACACAGGTGTTAGAATCATGGCAGCAAACCAGCAAAACGCAACAAACTTTCTGCAGTTTTTCCCCCCAAACTAAGTGACCGAGTTGTGTAAAGCTGTTGGATGTAGGTAATGTTAGCTAAAAGATGACTAGCTAATTGAATACATCACCTTAAGCTGAACAAGTAGCTTAAGGACATTGTTGTCCATGTCCAGCTACATACATTCATTTTGCCCTCAAAAAGTCAATTTCTCCCCCCCACGTCGTTCAACCACATAGCTATTTGTAATCCATAGGGGGGCCCAGAAAATATTTAAAATGTTTGGAAACCACTTGGGGCAGGAGAAAGTTTGGGAACCACTGGTTTAAAGTTTGATGAGAAACAATGCAGAAACACAATGAAGACTTGCTTTTACCTTGTGGATCTTCACGCTCTGGAAACTTAATCTGCACGTTGTGATCTCTGGTGATCTGCTGAATCCGTGAGCCCTTGGGACCCATGATGGAACGGTGGAACCTTTGAGAGATCACACACTCGACGGTCACCTGAGCCTCCTGGGGGAAAAACAAAGAAAAAAATTCAAGTAAAAATCTTAGAAGAAATGGAAAAAAAAAAAGACAAGTAACACTTACCAAGTCCTCAACAATCTCCTGCATGCGTTTCTTGGCTGCCTCCACACATTCTTTGGCTCCTTTGAGGGTGACCTTGTCGCTCTGGGAGGCGGTACGAGGGAAGCTCACCATGACGCCACCATACTCATCAGCAAGGTCCCTGAGGACTTGACCCCGGCGGGCCACAAAGTAGCGATGGTACTTGGGGTCGACGTTCATCGTGTCCTCAACAATGTTGTCCTGAAACCACAAAGTGGACATCAGTATTTAGAAACCACAAGATATGCACTTTTATTTATTTATTTTTATATTATGGATCAGGAATGGGCTGGTTAGTGAGAAGTTTCCTATTACAACATTCCAGATGTTAGGGAAGTTTTGTGCCATTTGTTTGTTTTGCTTTTAAAATAAAGCCATCTTAGAAGTGTTGAATGAATCAGCTCATTTAAACCATAAGAGTTCAAAATGGCTACACAGAAACAGAATAATCTGCACCTTTCACCCACTCAAATTTAAGACCAGTATGAAAGAAATTTAAGACCTACATATCCACTGAAGTCTGCTACTGGCATTAAATTTGTTCTTAACCATAACAAAGGCAAACAAAGCTAGCAAGGTAGCTGCTAACATACTCTAGCTAGCAAGAGTGTTGGTGAGTCCAGAGTTTCCCCCAGAAAACTTGCTAAGCTCGGTGGTCGGGGTGCCGAGGCGGTCCACCGGTGGTCAGCAGTGTTTTGTATTAAAAGATGTTAGACAATAAAAGTAAAAATATCACTGGGTAATTATACGTTATGGGAAAACATAGTCAGTGAAATGCTATATAAACCCACAACTAGTCTTAAAAAACTAATAAAAAATACAATCAAAATTAATATCTATTATTTCCACTTCTGTTAAATCCAAATTAAGTCAGCAGCTCCATTGGGCCCCCAGGGTTTCAGAAGCCCCATAAATACTAATATTTTAACAGACCACAGATGTGGTCTAAATGTATTTGATTATTCATCGTCATTGCTGCTAAATTTGACAAAGGTTTCAGCATATATAAATTAAAAAACTTTAAATTATTTAACATTTAGAGGTAGTATTTTAAGTTCCTGGCAAGTTTACATTGTAGAAGTTCAAAGAACAATATTCATAGTCAGATTGGTTTGTTACCACCGCTACAATCTGATGCTTTGAGTTTAATCTTTGAGTTTGTTCACAAATACAAATTACTAAGCTGCAGTTATAATTTATTGCTTTTTTGGTTTGCCAGTTAAAACACTCCCCCTGTCCTATATTTCACTAAATCTAACACAGAAGCTGTTGGAGGTGCTGATGTTCTTAGCAACAAAAGGGGCCCCTAAGTCATATTCTGCTCCAGGCATATTGTTTTGTTCACAAATATACATCATTCTCTCCTCAAAGTATCACTGAAAGCACGACTACAAGTTATTCCTGCAGTTCACGTAGAGCTGCCCAACCAGAGCCAACGTGGTGGGTTTAAACTCTTACCTTAATCAATAACTCCTCATAACTGATCATAATTCCTCACAGGGGGTTGATGTAAATATCCATAACGGTCAGCCTGTGTCCAATTTGAGTGAAAGGAGGAGCAGGATCCGCGCTAAGGTTAACTTTAGACATCCAGCTGCTGCAACGTGCAGAGGCCCAGCGGTGTAATTGGTCCGGCTTTAAATGCATAAACTATAAACATATCTTTTAGGAATAAATCTGCTCGGATAGTAAAACGCTCGGAACAACAGAAACTCTTGCAATCCAGATTTTAAAAAAGGCGATTTTTTTTTTTTTCTTATTTTCTTTTCTTTCTTTTTTTTTTTAAAAGAAAGGCTTAGCCTGGCGGTGGTGTTAGTAAAGCATGGCGGGCCACCAGGCCCATAATACACTGGGGGAAACCCTGGAATTACAGTAGCCTCAAAAGTCCACAGTTGCAGAACATAACGATATTTAAGTGTGACTCAAACTTTTGCCTGACAAAAAAAAAGTCCCACAAGAGGAAAAATAAATTACACCAGAGATATCAAGTAGTCCTCAAGGTTTTCCCATTGAACCCACATAGCAGCCCATTCCTGTACAGGACTCCTATTTTTATTTATATATTTTTTTAAAGGCATACCAAACTCTTTATGAGCTCCTCCAGCTCCTTCTGGGCTGTCCGAACCGCCTCCTCAGTCCCAACCACAGTGATGAGCTCTTGGTCTTTGTCCTCAGAGGTGGGGAAAATGATTCTGGCACCGGTGCTGTCGCGGACCTTCCGGATGTTTCCGCCACCTTTCCCGATGAGAAACTTGTGGTATTCTGGCTTTGCATGCAGCTCAGCAGTGAAACTCTTTATTTGCTGTGAAAGATGGTTTACCAAATTTTGAATTTAAAGTTCGGTAGGGTTTTTCCAGAATAAATTTATGATAATTGGCCACCATGTTGATGGTGGTAACCACCACAAAGTGTAGGTGGCTTTGTGGTGGACGGGTGCTAAACATTTCCTGGCTGGTAAACATCAATCCAACTGTATAATCGCATGGCAAAATAAACTGCTTGCAAGTTTAGCAAAGAAGTTGAAAGATTTGTACGAACCTTTTCCTCTGCTAGAGCAAGCAGTTGCTGCTTTGCTTTCTCCACCTCCTCCACTGGGCCTCTGATGGTGACTTTATCGATCCCTGAGCCCTCGGTGGGGAAGTGGATGTGAACGCCGCCACACTCCTCCATGATGGATCGCACCAGGCGGCCCTTTGAACCAATCAGCGAGTTGTGTAACTTGGAGGGGATGGACACGTCCATTTCTGTAATGTTGGCCTGAACGCAGAGACAAGAATTACTAAACTGTAGTTTTACCATCATGTAACCAGATGGACAGGGGTTTAGAGTGTTTACCAGTTCTTTCTGAATCGCCAAAATGCGGTTCCTCGCAGCTTCACAGTTTGCTTTCTTCCCCGTAATGACGATCATTTCAGAGTTGCTGTTTTCGGCAGGGAGGTCGATTTTGGTGTTGGTTTCCTCTCGGATCTACAGCATTAAAGATCTTCTTTAAGACTTCTTCTTGGATTGATTGTGCAATACAGAAAGAACAAAAAACAGTACAACATACAGCACCTTCTTGATGTTTGCTCCTCCTTTTCCAATTATGTTCCTATGAAACTGCTTGAAGATGGGGACGGACAGAGTCTGGCTGTTCTCCACCTAAACCAGCAAAAATGAAAATGTGAACACATTGTTACTGAAGGGATTCACCAACTCAAATTCCATTCACAAAAGTCGTAAATTTAAGACCCATATCTCCACAGAAACTTCTTCCAGCCAAGTGGAGATGATTGCACTTACCCATAATTGATGCAAAAAGAGATGGCTAACAAGTGTAAGGGACCGTTGGCCTCAACTGCCTTGTCACAGAACACAATAAAGTACTTTTGCCTGACAGTTTGAGTTATTTGTTTTTATGAAAAGTCCCACAAGAAAAACAAACTGAATATACAAGATTATATAGTCCTGCCAAGAGAAAATTTAAGACCTGTGACATTGTGTACCAAGGGGCAAACTTTTGTAGAAAAATTAAAATCAGTAAAATGAATAAATTTTAAGGCCTTAATTTTAGATGCATGCATTTAATCCTTGTGTCCAACCGACCCCACACACATAAAACTTGCATCATTTGCAAATGTCCTCTACGTTTGCCTCAGTCGTCGCACGCACAAGGGCTAAGGATGCGCAGACACCCTGTGCTGCACCTCAAAATGTGTATCACAGTAGTAATAAGAGGGGAAAATTAATTTAAATTTTTTTTTAAAAATGGCAGTTTACCATTTCAGCCACCATCTTCTGCATGAACTTGGAGCATTTTTCCACCTCGTTCCGAGGCCCTCTAAGTTGAACGATGTCGCTCTTCTGCGCTGGGTCAGGGAAATTGATGATGACCTGGAAGAAACGTAACAGAACCGTTCACAGACCGCCATCAGCTCCAGTACAGAGCAAATGCAAACCAATATGAGGAGTTAGAACTGACCTCTGGAAATTTGTCCCGCACTTCCTTAATCTTCTCCCCTTTTTGCCCGATGATGGCTCTGTGTAAACGATGTTCGATGATCAAGTCCTTTGTACGCTCGTTCTCCTGCAAGCCCCACAAGTTATTGAGCAACGCAAGGCTCTACGGTGAACTATATGTAGCGTGTTAGCGGTGTGCACCCACCATGCGTGACGCTAGCTCCAGCAGCTCCTTCTTGGCTTCCTGCACACCCTGGGGATCCCCCTCTATGCGGATCAGGTTGCTCTTCTCGTTGTCAGGGGGGATGCGGACTGTCACCTTGTGCAACTCTTTGATGCGGTTGACTAAAAGTCAAGTCAGAAAACGGATCGTTTTTAAGAGCAAATATATATATATTTTTTTTTTAATGATGCAGTTTTAGGCGCACACTTACTGTTAACGCCTCCTTTTCCAATCAGGTGACGATGGAATTTGGGATCCACAGTGATCTCTGCATAGTCCATTCGACTTACCTGTTAAAAGGTGAAATAATAAATAAAAAATGAGATGTGTGCCTTCCATGTGTACAGATGCAGCATGAATGGCCTCTGACCAAAATCGGATGGTTTTCAACTTCATCAAGTCAGAAAGTCAAAAGTCCCATCTTTCGCAAATGAGTGAATGCAGTATTCCTAAATTCTACCAAATTAGCTCACTCTTTGGTGTAGAAGTAGTCACAGAGAAAAAAAGCTTAAGTTTTTAGTATCAGCAGGTGAAAGATTTTCTTCATGTACAGAAGATGACTCATTTGCTAGACTTCAGTGAAAAGGAAACCTCACCAAATCCGTAACAATGGCTTGAATCTGACTCTGCACCATCTGCACGTCTTTGGTTGGTCCTTCCAAAGTGATTTTATCTTCTCCCTCAGTGAACTCAATGTGCACCTGAACACAAACAATAAAAACATCAATTCATTTAGGACCAACAGTCAGACCTCAAACATCTTCCAGTCTAGATGACGCGCACCTTGGGCATCTGTTGGGTGATCTTAGCCAAGTTCTGTCCCTTTTTACCAATGATGAAACGATGAAGCCAAGAAGGAGCCGACACCGAGGAAACAGTATAACTGTTTGCCTGAAAACAGAAACTAAAAGTTAGCTTTCCCTCCAACTCTCATGCCCTCCAGTTAGCACTTTCCACTCGTCATCAGAAACCGCCTGTACCTTGGCGTACACTTCAGTGAGGGCCTGCCCCAGGCGGTCAGGCTCCCCACGAAGGATGACCGTTTCTGAGCTATTGTCTGAAGGTGGGATCTCAACCGAGACGCCAGTTCTATCCAGGATCTCCTGCAGGGTGTTTCCCTTGGGGCCGACGACATATTTGTGCTGAGACTTTTTCACCTCCACCGCAATCGTGGTTGTACTCTTCTTCTGCAGGAGATGCAAAGACCAGCTGTTTGTACCTTTTGACAGGAACTAAACATTGTTTTATACAATCTGATTTTTTGTTGCCCCCTTACCTTCTCCTCATAGATCTTCTTGATCAAAGCCACAGCAAGGGCCACCTGCTCCTTTTCCCCAGTGATGACGATCTCATTCTTGTTCACGCTTGGAGGGGGGACATTAATGCGAGCACCAGTTTCCTGCATCATCTCTCCGACTATCTTATTGTAGGCACCGGTGATAAAGGGATGGTATACCTTATCAATGTTCACCCTCTCCACAGCACGCTTATCCTATTGAAAAAAAATGAATAGAAAAAGTTAAAAATGGCAAAACTGGGAAATAAAAATGAATGTGGAAATGCTTCCAGAGGGCATTAACATTACCTGCTCTGCAGAGATTAACAGGATCTCATGCTTTGCCTTTTCCAGACCCTCCTTGGTACCAGAGATCTTGATCTGGTTGCTGGGGTCTTCGGGTCGTGGGATCTGGATCTTGGTGGCAGTCTTGAGCTCTAGCTCCTGAAGCTTCTCCCCATTTTTGCCAATGACAAAGCGATGGTGTTCCTTTGGGATAGCGACAGTCGCTGAGGCCTGGAGAAAAAACCCCCAAAATATTTTAGCCATTTTTGTCGCAGACAATAAATGTTGACCATTAGAAATTCCAAAGCCTCGTACTTGAGTCTGCAGTCGGGACACGATCTCCTTGCGGGCCTTCATCACAGCATCCAGCTTCCCAGACACCATGATGGAGAGACCCTGGTCTTTAGCTAAGGAGAGTTCCAGGTGGGCTCCGGTCTTATGCATGATGTCCACACAGACCTTCGCTTGTTCTCCTTCCCCAAACTGGTTAATGTCCTTGTACTTGCGCTCCTCCAGCGGCACATGGAAAACCTGAGACGTATAAAAATAAGATAAACTTGTAGCTATTGCACTGAATTCATTAATGGGTGCCACAATGCCTACAGTGAAAGCAAATTAATTTCTTTTTTTTAAGCATACAAAAGTCACAGGACAGAATTTTGTGCTGCGTTTCTGACATGCCTGTAAATCTGATGTACGAGTTACATTAACCTTTAATCAAGTCCCACCACTAAAACCAGGGTCAAATTTAAGACTCAATGCTTTAATGAGACATTGAATTAAATTTTAAAATGCAAAAAATATTACATGTATAGAATAGTCAGAGGATGCTGCTACATTACAATGAAGCGCAGCAAAAACTGACATTTCTGGGTCTGCTTGTGGCTCTTAGCAGCAGCTTTGTGCTTCCCACTCTGCATTTGGCCCTCTGCAGCCTTAACCTCCCTAATGCCAAGTTTTTAGCACAAAATAACTTAATATTTTATAGATTAGTAACAATCAAGTTTGACTTACTTGACAGATGAAAAAAAAGAAAAAAGAAACAAGCTAGGGTACATTATCAGCTAGTTATCGGTACCTTAAGTCACAGAACACAAGGAAAATGTCTGCATATGAAACTTTTACCTGCAAATATTATATACAACAAAATATACAAAATTAAATAGTCATACCATGCCAAAATTTAAGATTTGCGATTAAAGCATTTAAAGCCAACTTGCATTTAAGACAGACAGGATGCAAGGAAACTCTGTAAGTTAAAGTAGTAGTACTGGTGCACCTGGGTGATAATGGAGGACTTAAGAGGCCGAATCTTTGTTGTCCAGGCATTAGCAGTTTCCTGCGTCCCCTCAGGCGTGGCCGCTTTCTCAGGGAGAGGTGGGAAGGCATCCCTATAGGTAGGAGGTTCCTCCTCATCTTCTCCAGCACCAGGGCCTCCAGCAGCTGGAGGGGAGGGTGAAACTACTCGAATTACCAAGACGTACAGTGATAAAAGTACATAAATGGTCAGAAACTCACCACCACTTTGCTCTGGCAGAAGCCCACTGCGGTGCTCGATGAAGCTTTCCTGCGTAAGTACAGCGACTGAGCTCATGGTTAAGATCCCACGTCAAACACAGAGTCGAGTGTGCCACTGGAAACAAAGCGCATGGTTTAGTACAGTTACAAAAACAGTGCAGCTAACAAGTAAAGGTTAAAGTGACACAAGTTATCATTTGCTCACTTTTTGGAACGTGGTAGAGTTCAGAAAAACAATCGTCATGTGAGCCGCATGTTATGACAATTTGAATTTTGTCTCAATTACAGTCAAACAGGTCAGGAAACATTGAAGCTCAAGAACTAAACGGGTTTTTTTAATTAAATGAAGCAAGCTTGTTATAGCTGAACTTTAGCTTTCCCTTTATCTAATCTACTTTTATCACAGAAACCCCATGTTCCAGGGATCCCGATCACCTTTATTAGCAATGCCAAATGCAGTGCAACATCTCTGTCTCTTCAAACGGCACTATTCCAAGAATTATAGTAGGGTGACGGCTAAGAGGATTTCACTCGGTGACCTCTCTCTATGTCCACAATGCAAGAGATTAAAGTCCAGGAGCGGTCTGTGTCTTAGATCTTTGAGCCAACGGTCCAGTTCCAAAACTCAGAAGTTCTCACCTCCACCTCGTAGCTTTGTTGAATTTTATGCATTAAGCTCCAACAGCAGTCCTCATTACTGAGAGAATACAGTTTCTTGGAAAAAGGATACGCACCTCGTTTCAATTTCATCACGTTTTAAACAAAAACTCAATATAGCCAGGGGAGTCTCTAGTTTGTGTGTTTTGGTCAAGAAACTCTTGCCAACAAAGAAAAGAATGAATAATAATAGGGTGGCTTTTCCTCCAAGAAAAGCGGTAAACGGATATAAAAGCATGAACAATTTGAGTGTGTTACAATAGAAATGGAAAATCTGTATAGAGAACAGCTGTTCCAAACTGAGGCAGCAACAACCCATTTGTTCAACCAGAGGTTTTAATAACTATTACTGAAGTCATAATCTAAAAGAATTAGCTGTAATAATCTACATTCACATCATGAATTTATGACCACACTCCTCTGCTTTAAAGGTGGGAACATGATAAAGAAATGTGCTGGTGTCAGTCCTGTCCACATGTGTGTGAAGGTGTGTGTACAAGGTGTGTTGTGTGCTCAAAATAAGTCAACCATGTAGACGTCCTGTCCAACCTGACTGAACAGGTGTCTTCATGTCTCCTCTTTCTGCCCAGTTAGTTCCATAAGAAAACCACTAGATTAAAAAGGCTAAATGATCATAAACATAAACATGTGCAATGAAAGGAATACATCTTTTAGAAATATCCTCACCAAACCCCTGTTTTCTATTGGTCCAAGTTTATCCTACCTTTATAACCTTTAGCTGCTTCAGCATAGTAAACTGAAACTGACTGCACTGTTTTATAACTGGAATGAAATTGAAAAGCACGTAATCAACTTTGAGCCAATCTTCTGTATATAACTGGACTGACTCGACATTTGTTATGAAAAACTAAAGATTTATTCCATGTAAATGGCTTAAAAATGGTTAACGTGTGTGCAAACAACTTACCAGCTAAATGGTCAGTTACCAGATAATCCGTCCTGTAAAATGCAAGTTCCCGTCAGCCTGCCAGCTTTTACCTGTTTAAAAAACAAAGAGGAGGAAGGTCAGGACTTCAAATGGAATTATTCCCGTCTATAAAAAACTTTAAGCTTTAAATTCCTGTACTGTTTTATTGGTGAACAAGCAGATAAATATACCTGCTAATGACTCTTCAACGATAAATCAGACCGATTATCGTTTTTCTAAAACAAACCCTACAAATGATTCTGGTCTAGTCAAGTTAAAACCTAAAAACTGAACATTTTGGAGACTTTCCCACAAAAAGAACTAAGATTGGAGTCTTTATAGGATTTGGGGGAAAAGTAGCAAACTTGCATTTAGATAGATTTTTACACACATGTAACAGTGATCAGACTGTTTAAGATAAGTTTAGATGTCATTGATAACTTAATTATGACTTGTATGAAGTGCAAAATAAGTGATTTCTTTAATGAATTTCCAATAACACCTTGTCATATTTTCACATTTCCTGTTAACTTTTTTTTTTTTTTTTAAACACAAACACCTGGAGCGTCATTGGATCGTCCAGACGTCCTTCTGCTGGGTTTAGCAAGTTTTCAGGGGGAAACTTTGGCAGCAATTCATTCTGATTGAACCACAGAAGAATCTCAGGAGTAATGTGGATTAGAATCAAGGTAAAAATATTTTAAAAGTAGTAAACTGGGCAGTGCTGTGCTCTACCACCGCACAATAGTTTCCTTAACATGCAGTGCGCTATGCTTTTTATGTCCAACAGACCTTACCCAGTGAAGTTTCACTGGTGTTTTTTTACAGTGGCTCATTAACATAAACCACCATAAGAGGCGAACCCTTTTAACCAACAGTGTAATTCCTACGTCATGAGTGACATGGTGAAGCTTTTGACTAAACATTGGGGATGGGAAACATCTTCGCTCTTCTGCAGCCAAAACATGACTTCTAGTTTGGTAGGTTACCAATTATGTACCATTATGGGTTCCATCTTTGTACCAATTCCTGGCTACGCTCCCAAAAGAGAGTAAAGAGAAAAACAAAAAAATGTAATGTATATTAAAGTTAGCTTTTTAAAAATTCACAAAAATACAAATCTATACCCAGTGTTGTCATGACATCATAATGGATTGGATCCATTTGTCTTGAATATAGACTGATGAGTTTCAAGTTTAAAATAAATACAGAAAAACAAAGCAGTTGATAGGACAGCACATGCTTTGCTGGAACTAGCAAAATCTGATTCAGACAATTCATGCTTTCAAACTAAAATTATTCTGAACACCAAACAGGTCGAAAATTTAGAATATAACATTTTCATCTATACTTCAAACCAAACTTTGACATTGCTTAATGTAGACCGAAGATGATCAATTAACTCACAATCATAGGCATTAAAAAAAAACAATAAAACTTTAAAAAAAAAAGTCCACGTATACACTCATACATCAATTTGGCATTGAAAAAATGTTTTCTGAATTTTTTTAATTCTACTTCTGAAATGTACTCATTTGAAAATTTAGCCAATTTTTGTAATTAACAACAATTCTGTAATTATGAAACTTAATACAGTATTGTGATGTCAAGGAGAAAATATATGCAACACGCCAGGTATTTATTAGTGTCTTGTTGCGTTGTACTCCGCGTTAACTTGCATTAATATTTCCTACAACCTGCCAACGTTCGAGCCTCGATAACATTATAGTCTAAATCCCAGCTTATAGATTTAAGAAGGCAGCTAACAGGATATCATGTTAACTAGCTGACAGCTGCCAACGACACTTTACAGCACAGTTAATGCTAGGTACCTTGATATCGGCTAACCTTGCCTAGCCGATAAAACATATAGACTGCCTGACAAAAACTAATAATGTCAAACGAGGACACGATAGATGTTAGATACTCGGGTCATTGAGTGAGAGAGCCACAAGGACAAATACCGAATAACTGAATATTAGCCCAGAAACCACAGCTTGTTAGCAAACTTGCTAAAAACTTTGACTGCGGCGTGTACGGCTGTGACACGTAGCCCTTTGGCTAATAGGTAGCCTTAACTTAGCATGCCTCACTCTCACTTGGAAAACACAAGTTAAGTCTGTCTGTTTTACAGTTGGTGACATTAGAATGTCAGCTAATTAAAAGGTAAAAACTTTACAATAATCCTAACTCTACATTTAGACAGTGACCGTGACGTTTTATGCGGGTTATCCAACGTTAGTACACTCAATAAAAGTATAAATCCAACTATAGCCTAGCTAGCGAGCTAACGTTAGCTTCCATAACGTTCGACTAGCGAGCTAAGTCCACGTAGGCACACAGCTGAGAGGGGGTTGAAATGACACGGAGTCAGGCCAGAACATAGTGTAATATACGGAGCTTAGCAGTTAACTGGCCAAAGGACAAGTACCGCGGTGGTTTATTAGTGGTCAGTAGAAGTCACGGATGTCGGGAGTACAGAGGTATAGGACTGAAAACCAGCCAGTACTTACTTCTTTTATGTGTTTTTCTGCCCTGAAGGTGCAGGAGCTGAGCTGAAATTCCACTGGCGAGAAGGTGGGAGTGAAGCCTGACGGATATATAGAGGTCTGCGCCACCAATCATGTCCTTAGACGTCACGTCCAAGAGTCCGGTTACAGATAACTTATTTTCATTCCCCTCAAACATTGTGATTAGTGTTGTACTTTTTTTTTCTTAGAAAATTAAACATTAGAGTGAGGCACCACTTGTAGTGGACAATGAACTAACTTACAATAGAATCAAGAAATTAACTTTTACATATAATATTGACTGTACAGTAAGTGCAGAGGAAATAAATAAAGTAAGTAAAGAAGCAGAGAAAATAAAGTTTAGAACTTTTTTATCATGGATTTGAAGAAGAGACAAATTAAGATTAGAGCTCAAAAATGCAGAGTTTTTACTTAAAATATTTTTCTTTGCTTTATTTTAAAAACATACTTATCATTCGGTAAACATGCTTAAATATCAGCCTTCTCTTTCTTATTACAACATCAAACTTTAAGAGTCATGGCAGGTCACGCGTAGTAAGCTACTTGCTTCTTTTTTACACCTTCCGTTTTTATTCGTGTGACATCAAGGCATCCTGAAACCATGCAGGTCTCTTCTTCCTTGTGTCACCAATCATCCCACACAGCCATCTTCATCCCTGTTACAGTCTCTTCATCACCACTGAACTCATTCACTTTCAACAACTCCTCTCTTAAATGTCCATGACTTTGACTCAGATTGTAAGTAATTAATAATCTCACATAAATTGATGACTAAACTGATTCTGTTTGGATCTTTGGTACACTCAGTACAACTTTTTATTTTGTGTACATTATTTTGGGAGAAAAAAAAAACATGCCATGGATGGATGGATGGATGGATGGATGGATGGATGGATGGATGGATGGATGGATGGATGGATGGATGGATGGATGGATGGGGTAGGACATCAGGACGTTAAGATGAGAATCAGACCCACAGCATCACAGAACCTCCAACATACTGAGCTGTTATACCTGAGGCGGTTTTAGTTGACAAACTCCATGTTGGTCTCATGTAAGCAAATAAAACAGTTTCAGGTGAAACACCCAGTGGAGCGTGGCAACCTGCAAACATTTGATGTTGTGAGAAAGAGTCTGTTTCCTGGCAGGCGTCTCAAATAAACAGGTTAGATGTAGCTAGTTGTGTAGTTGGAAGCTGGACAGAGAGATGTTGGAATAGGGATATGATCCTTGTCCATTTTGATCAATGGAGGAGATGATGTGAACTTCCTCTTTCTCTCTCTGTTCTTTGGTTCTGCTCTTCATCAGTGAAGTCACCTTTTCCAACTCATCTGGGATTTCCCATCATGCCTCACAGTAAAAACAGGATGTTACTTTTGTCATCTAAACTTAATGTGCAATTTAGTTTTTTTACTGGTAAGTTTATAGTTGCATCTTTTGGAATTCAAAGTAGTACATTTTTTTCTATAAACGTTTGTTATGGTGTCCAACTGCCACAGGGTTTTATCAGCAGCTGCCAAATGGTATGAAAATGAAGCTAACTGCTCCTTCCAAGCTGAGATTGTACTAAAATCATATTAAAATGCTTCCAGCTTGGAATAGAAACAGTAGCCTAAACTACACCAGAGGTACGGAAAACAATTTGAGTTCAAATTTATTTAAAAAAAATAGATGCAGCAGATCAAATAATGGTAAACTGTTCACAAGAAAGAAACTGCAGCAGCGTTTTCTCTTGTGAATCAGAACAGAAAGTATTCAAAGTAACATCTGGATGACCACAGAAGGCTTTTGGAGCTAATGAAATGGACAGAATAAGTTAAGAAACTGAAACTGAAATTTGGCTGCTCGGTGCACTAGAGCAAGCAAAATTAAAACACGCTTATGAAAAGGTTTCAGAAATAACCTTTTCTTAGGGGTAATAGACATTTATTGTATCATTTATCATGATAAATGATATGATACATTTATTGCAATGAATTTCTTTTCACGATAAGAATTTTGGTTTATCGCTGACATGATACATTCCAGTTAATAATGTTTAAAAAAAATCCACATTGTCAGGATTGTTATTTTTGCTATTTTCTCCACTGTGTGTGTTGCTGACTATGTGAAGATTAGCAATACAAATCACTTCTTTAAGCATGTTACAAATTGGAATGTTTTTCAAGAGCAATATCTACAATTGCTGGGTCATGCAGTCACAGCCATACAGTTACCATAACTAATTTATATAAATAATATAATGGTGGTAACATGACCAAATGTGAAATTGCTTATAGTGTTGGAATACTTTCTTACTGCTATCTTTACTGGATTTCTTTTTAAGTCCTTTTCTTATGTATTGAGGTTTCCTGTCTGAAACTGCTATCAGTTGTTCAATCCTGGGAAGGCAGGTGGGATTTTTTTAGCACTGAGGCACATGGATAATATTCATGTTCATATTGATATCATGATGTGGTAAACAGAGAATAATATAAATGAACAACAACATAGTTCTTATTATTTCCACCACTTTCACTCCGTATTAGGTTGTTATCTGTACAATACATAAAGGAACATTTGCCTCATATTATTACAGAACCATGTATCACAGCTAACTTGATTAACTAGAAACCCTGTGAGGAGGTCCTGAACTCACTGATGATAATGACTACAGATCAAAAGATAGCCTGAAAACGGCCAGTTCAATTGACCTTGACTCTATCAATACACTCTCTAGTGGCCGTCTTTGTTTTGATAGTCATCCACTAAAAACATCTAGATATTTGAAAACTAAAACTAGGAAATATGAGTGAAACGTTTTGTCAGAAATAAAAACGAGGATAGAAAAGTATGCGAGTACACTGCCAGACAGCTTAGTGAGAGATGAATTGTTTGATCATTTTTAAAGATGACAAGACAAAGGCAGGGGTTGGTTAAAAACAGGGACAGGGACCTGCATCTCAAACAGACACACAGCTCTGCTGCTAACCTGGCACGTTCAGCCCATGCTGGGACTTCACTCCATGGCCATCTGAATAAAGTAGCAGATCTAAAACCTTAAATGAGTGTCTATAATTGTGGTTATTTAAGGATTTGGTAGAGCAAAAGGAGGGTACAACGATAAGTATGTTTTACACTTACAAATCCAGACCCTGATCAACAAACTGAGCTGTCAGATTAGAAGGGAGGGAAATAAACATAATACTCTGGAAAAGTTCACCCAGAATGAGTTTTTCTAACATTCAAGCTCTAGGGTCTGCATCCAAAAACCACAGAGGTTCTCAGAAAAACAACAGTAAAGAAAAGGACAACAGGCAGAAAGACACCCAAACTGGAGGAAACAGCTCTCATTTTTTCAGTTGAGAAACATGGCTTCAGATGTAGAGAAGCTAATTCCTATTCTAGCTGCTTCACCCTAAGTAACTAGATTTGTTCTGTTGCATGGCAAAGGTAATGGGTCAAGGATGTCAATAAGAGGAACCTAATCAGCCAAAATCAAAGATCCTGAGGTCCCAAAGCAGAAACATGTCTCTTCATATCTTAACATCCTGTCTCCAAATATCTTAAACAGGATCAGTGACAAACACCATACCAGTGTCCAAACTGGTAAGGGAACGGAAATGACTTCATTGGGTAAAAGCAACCCATAATACAGCAGTGCCTCCCACAAAATAGCTACTTGCTGTTGGTCTTTTATGGTCCATAAAGCACATGACCATGTTGGACTGGCTTCTCATCATTCTCTTGACCATCGTCAGGACCTCTGTGGTGTTCTGGACAGGTCTGTTTCTGGCCAGTCAAGTACAGTAACATCAAGGTCATGGAAGCAGCTCTTGGTACCTTTGGTAATATCAGCTGGGAAGTGAATTCAGCATTGCTATAGCATTTGTCAGAATAAAGAAGTGTTCTAAAATGGTTTGCAAGATGGCTGCACTGACTGTGGACTTCAGCAAACCCAGAGACACAACACTCCAACTCATCTCTGACAGAGGAAACTTCACTCTGGACTTCAAGCAACATTGATTCTGAGCCTCTCCACTGTTCTTTCAGACTCTGGAACCTTAACTTCCAAATCAAAAGCCAACTTTACTTTCAGAAAAGAAGACTTTGGACCACTGAGCAACACTCCAGTGTCTGTTTCAGGAGAACCTTGGCATGAGAAATGTCATTTGTCAGTGTGTAGTGACTCTTGATGTTTGAATGGGTTTTGCTTGGCACTTCTCACAAGGCTGTGGTTATCCCTGTCCCTGGTGCAACATTTCACACCACAATTTCTCTTGCCATTTAATTTTCTATGGACGTGCTTGGATATGGCAATGAATGACCTTTGTGACTTACTCTCACTGGGGAGGCAGCATTTTTCCTCATGGTTGTGGAATTTACTGACCCAGACTGAAACACTTTTTAAAGACAAAGGAAACCTTTACAGGTTTTGACTGAGGCAACTGAGAGTGTGAGACCGGTTTACAATATTTAACTTTTTCACAATACCCAAATTTTCCGAGAAAATTATATGGTAAATTTCCATTGCATGTCATCCATAATCACCATAGATAAAAGAAATAAAGGCTTTGAAATACTTCACTTTGTCTACAAGTAGCTGACATAATGAATGAGTTTCACTTTCTTGAATAAAGAATAAAAAATGTTGAACTTTTTCTCAGCATTATTAATGTATCCATATCTTCTGTACTGCTCTCCTGTCCTTCTCTATTGCCACATTTTTTAGATTTTGTTTGTCAGGTTTTAACAGCAGAGGTGACCTCTGGGCAAGCTTCTTCTACACAGGTTTCAGCCAATTCCGAGCTGATGGCACTGCTTATTATCGTCTGATTAAAAAGGAAGTAAACACAATATTTCTTTTATCCGCCGCTTTAAGTTACTTTGACCTGTTCCTCTGCCTACAACGCTCAAGGTTTTCTATTTCTTTATGTGCTTCAGAGCCCCTTTAAAGTCTTTGTCAGGGAGGACAAATCTTGCCAATGCAGTCTGACCTGGTGCTATGTTTATTTATACAACATAACACAACCATCCGTAAGCTTTTGTTGGATCCGTAATTATTGAATTACGGATCCATCTTTTGGTCCGTAATTTGAATATTTTTTTCATAAGAAACCATAGATAAAAAAAAACCCCAACTAATTATTTGATTTTTATTTAAAATGACAGAATGTGAAAATCAAATGTAATCCATTGCTTTATTTTGCTTTATAAACGCAAACTGATAAGTTGCATTTGATTTAATTTTATTTTGATATTTAAAATGTAAAAAGCAACAGGTTCTTGGCATCAAAAGTATTAGATATTAGAATTGGAACTCACTTAAAAATATTAAACATGTCAATTGCAAGAACTTTAATTAATCATATATATAGTCATGCCAATCATAATCATCTTCACTTAATCATATATATTAATAATATAATCAAAAACTGTACTGACAAAATAAATAAGATTTTATTTCAAAACCCCTATTTGATTTGAATCAATCAAATAAATATACATATGAACTCTACAACAATAATATTTATTATGTTTAATCTATTATTTTGGTTATCAAAGTATATGTATTTGGGCTCAATTGTCTATAGCATATCTCTGTAAGATGTATAAATGAAAACTCTCTTAGAGAGGTTTAAGTAAATAAATATATTACAGCACCTGTCACAGGTTGAAAAACCACAAAGTGTTTTACAATAAAATCAGGAACAAAATAAAAGCACAGAAGACTAAACAAATTTCATATTATACAGTAAGAAAAATCATTCTGCAGTAAGCTATTTACAAGCCAGTCTGAATAAACGGGTCTTCAGCCGTTTCAGAATCGACACAGTGCAGAGATGGAGGCAACACATTCCACAACCTGAGGGTTCAGCGCTCCAAAGCAGTAATCCCCCGTCTTCCTGGAAGCAATGACACCCTTTGACCAGAAGATCTCAGACTGCCAGAAGAGCTGGGTTCTAAAACGTTCCAGACATGGGCTGGAGCTTGACCAAGCACAGCTCTAGAAAAGGTCCAGAATTTGAAAATAAATTCTAAAATAATATGAACAGTTAATGTAGAGAGATTAAAACAGCAGTAATATGCTGTCTCCTTTGTGTGTCAGGTTTGCTGCAATGCTCTGTAGTGACTGGAGATGGTTGAGATGATTTTCATTCAAACACATAAGAAGGCTATTGAGATAATGAAGATGAGAGGAAACAAAAGCACAATATTATCATTGGACTTCAAAGTTTAGAAATGTTTTTGTTTTTTTTTACTGAAAAAGGTCATTTAAATGCTAATTCATTCACGAGATGGTGCAAGGACATTTCAGAATTAAAGATAACACCATAGTTTTAAAGGTTTAGATGGACCACATTCCGACATATTCAATAAATTATGTCCCAATGAGTCTCGTTTGTCAGATTAAAAATACCCTTTGTGCAGGCATTAAGTATAGTTTTCGGTAAGCACACATTTCTGTTTTTAAAAAATACCGTTTACATTGGCCTGATGTAATCTTCTAATCAAAAATGTTGTATTTTCAGTTAGCAGAAACTCATCATAACTAAGAGAAATATAGGCGTTAAAACATCTGTTTTTGACTAATTAGCCATTATAACATGTTTCACTTGGTAATAGAGAGACTGAATTAAATTGACTTTTCAATAATTTTCTAATTTGTTGAATGGGTCAGTAGATCAGTCTACAAACTATTTCTTCGCCCATCATGCATTGTGGCTTTAGGGGGCGCTGTTTCTCCTCTATACATTGACTGTCCCCTGCACTGGAAAACTGACACTCATATTGGGGGATCTGAGAAGCTAAAGTTTTTATAAACCAAAGAGACACAGCTACATATAACTGAGGTTAAGAAAAGGAACCTAATCTATTTTGAAATAGATCTGTAGACCATTTTAATACTTCACATGTAGGTGATGAATCTCATATCTCCTTACAT